>VWYO01022999.1:776453-805862 GCA_013400275.1 Rhadina sibilatrix
TTTTTACCTCTCCCTTGCTGTACTGTTAATACAATCTCTTCAGTCAAGAAATTTCAGAAAGTAGTGAAAGGACAGCTGCTTTCCTCTTCCCAAAGCTGGAGAGATGAGCATGTTTTATGGTTTATTGGGATATAATAGTCAGGACTGTGATAACATGGAACAGAGCTGCACACAAATGCAGCAGCTTGGTAGGAGCTTCATGACATCCACATTTCTTGTGGGCTTTTATAGATAGGATAGGGTTTGTGTTTATTGGTCTTTCCTTATACCCTCTGCTGTTAGAGAGTGACTAGAAAAAATAAATTAAAAAATACTTTAAAACACTTCCCATTCTGCTTCCTGAAAAGTGTAATGCTCAGAAGAAATCAAATAAGCTTCTGAGATTGGAAGAGCTTTGCCCTGTTACATGTTTATAGCTTCAGTCCAGCAAGGCTGTATCAAATCTCTGCTGTGTTCTGCTAAGTTCTGTAGGTCTGAAAAACAGAGGAGAAAAGGTTTTCATTTTTTTTAATGTATTGTCAGAACAGCAAATACTGTGCTGAGGTCCAGCCGAAGCATGATGACTTGTCAGCTAAATTAGGAACACCTTCAATGTTTGACTTTGCAAAAGAATTATTCTTTTGAAATACTTTATTAAAAAAATATCATTTGGACTCTCCCCAGCATAGTAGAATCCATGTTCTTCTCCTAACTGATACACTTGAAGTTCTGGGTAACAGCTTTGCCTCTAGGATTCTTACCTTGTGATTACATGAACTGAAAAAGAAAACTCATGAGAAATTCTTGAACTGTAGTGGATAATGTAAAACTTGGACCAAAGTTTTGTGTGATGGTTTTCTTTTTTCTTCCTGCCAGGGATGCTTGAATTTCTAATTCTCCCTGCCAGTCCTTTACCTTTATTCCTTCTTGTGGCTTTTGGTAGTTATCCTTCCACTTAAGGCTTACTCAGTTAACTTCGTTGCTCTGATGAAAAAATCCACAGAGGATTATTAAGTGCAAACCCATTACCTTTGGCTCAGGAAATCCCCAAGCTGCTATTGCTGGCAGCTGAGGGAATGTTCGGGGAAGCGCTGCTCCCTCCATGCCTGTGTTGTAACACTGTTATCTCGGCTATTGCTAAGAGGCAGGAGAACTGGGTAAGATGATCTGTAGTCTGACTCAGTGTGGCCCTTTATTTTGGGTTGTTTATTCTTCTCCCTTTTTTATGTTCTTACTGATGAGCAGTTGTTCAGCAGCAGTGGCCTTGCTGCGTTGGCAGGGAAAGAATCACTGGCATTTGAGGTGTGCTGCTGGGCCAGCAAGCGCAGAGTTTCAGTACTGCCTGATTTAAGCAGAAGACTTGTCTGTGTGCCTAGGCTGAGGCCATGCTTGAATAACACAGCAGTGAGGACGGGCTGTCTCTTATTTGAGTTTATCGTTATCTTCAGCTCAGAATGTTTTTCTTCATTTCTCCAACCTTCCTAAGATTTGCCTCTGTGGCTAAAATGCTGCCCTTTTTCTTCTAGGTGACAGAGGTAAATCAGTTATTCACCAGTTCCTGAGCCTTGCCCACTTTAAGGCCCTCTGGATTGCCTTAGAAACAAAGTTAATACCCATTTTTATTTCTACTGAGTAGATTTGCATGCTTGAATTGCCTTTCTCTTCTTGGGAATTGGCTATAAGTGCTTTCCAGAAACAA
The DNA here is from genome assembly GCA_013400275.1 of Rhadina sibilatrix. Lineage (NCBI taxonomy): Eukaryota > Metazoa > Chordata > Aves > Passeriformes > Phylloscopidae > Rhadina > Rhadina sibilatrix. Next base: position 778,132 of record VWYO01022999.1, read on the forward strand.
TGGGATCGTGTAGGTGAGACAATACTCATTTAGGAGGTATCAATCCAATTTTTATTTTTCATGGTGAGGGCTTTTACTCTGAGTTCCTCTGTGATGTTCTTCATAATACTTAACTGTAGATACTATAAGGTTCAAGTAATGTAGTGACGAATAGAAACAATGTTTTGGTTTTGCCTGTGTCTCAGTATACTGATTGCATTTAACTTGAGGGTATAATCACGCTGGTGACAGATCATTGTTGTGACTGTGGTGTTTTTCATTCTTTTTGTGGGGGAAGGAGGTATCAATCCAATGTGCAAGGCAGGGAGGAATCTGCAGTTAGCATTTCTACCTGAGAACAGTCTGTTTCCCATCAGGAGGGAGAAGTTGATTCCAGCTCCAATTCCTCATGCTAGTTAAAAAACCTGGAGTTATTTTTAGCATTTTGAACCTGTTCATTCTCATTATCTTGAAAAGAGTTTTTCCCAATGAGTATTGACATAAGCCCTTCTGAGCTGTATCTCAATGCTTTGTGGCTCAAGTGAGATTGTCTTTATCCATCTATTTCAATACCTTTGTTGTTTAGTTGCAAATAGCTGTTGTAAGATATTTAAACCATTGTTCCTGCATTGCATAAATTCTGTCCTCAAAACAAGAAAGATCCTTGGTCTGCTGGTGAAGGCAATTCACAGTACTTATTGAACTTCTCTAGTTTCTAGTGTAATTGGAAAGGCTCGTCTCATTTCAAGAGCTTAATCAAAACATATTTTATTCTTTTGAGTGTCTACTAAAAAGAAACATGAAAAAACCAGTTGGCTATCTTGAGGATCTCTGTCATTTTGCTGCTACCTGTCAGCTCATGAATGTCTTTAACCTGTCAGTTTTCATAGCACCACATTTCCAGCAGTAATTTTTGGTGTATTTTAGTACATTCCATCTTTTGGGCATAGGAAATTCCCACAATCCAGGGGATGTGGTAGTCCTCCTTCCCTGTAGTTTCTCAAAGGCAGCTTTTAGGAGGCTCACTGTTAGGTGTTAGAAACCAGAGCAGACAGAGTGCCCAAGGAAGGCAGTACAAAGCTGACCATGAGTAATTCTTTTAGGGATTCATAGCTAACACTTGATACGCAACATAGAGAACATTTCACCAGCTGAATTTAGTTGAAACTTGTTGATCTTTGTGGTTTGTGAAGATGAAAGATTATACACAGAAACAGTCATAGATTTCAAACAAGGTAAATTGGATGATTATGTAAGCTCAAAAGTTTTTCAGCAGCACAGCTTCACTCTGGGAGCAGTGTGTATCCTGCTAGGCCAGCTCCACATTCTTATTGATGTATTTTGTGTCTATTCCTGATGTACTTGGAAATACGATGTACCACAAAGAACTCTGATGCTCAGGTGGTCATTTGGGAAACCTTCAAACCTTTACAGAGTGCAGAGTTTTTTCTTTTATGTACACTACATGTGTGATCTTCCAGAATCAAAAGATACATCTCTGTGATTCTTTGAAAAAACAGCTGCTCACTCCATCAAGCAGTAATACATGCATCTAATCGGTTAGACAGAAAAACTGCTTGCAGCAGATTTTCCTGCAAAATAAGTAGCTCTTTCTACTCATAACAAGTCCCATGCCTTGTTTTCCCAGTTCTCCTTTCCCTAGCCAAATACAATCCTTTTGCATCGTTTGGTGGGATTTCCCCTCTGAAATGTTTTCATGCTTTTCCTCTGATTTCTGAAAGACATGTTTTACTGATTATCCTCCAGCAACCTCAAGCCTGACAAGGACACACTGTTACATTTTTCCATGCCCACAGGGTTTGCTGTGCCTGGAGACTTTTATAATGAATGTGAAGAGATAGTAAATCTTCCTTTTTTTTTTTTCCTCCTTTATTTTTTCCCCTTTAGATTGCTAGTTGGAAAGAGAAGATGGGAAATCTGCTTTTAGTTCAAACATGTGATGGGGAGGGGAGTGTTAAGGCAGAGAAAATACAGGAAGGAAGAAAACATTATGACTAGTATCTCCAGATCTAATCTGTTTGTTCTAGATTATTTTCCATTTTTCCTTGCTTTTTTTCTTGTGGCTAACTGAGCAGCATCAGTGCAGTTCTGTACGCCTGCCTGTACATGGCACTGCTTAAGGGACAGGATTTATTGCAAGTCTTGGAGCCACATTATAAAGGGAGGCTGTTTGTTTTGCAAGGTCAGGTCCTAATTTTCCACACTGAGCCATAATTTCACTTCATACCTGATATGAGAACTGAATTACAAGTTTGTGAAGGGGAGGAAGAGAGTCTGCCAGGGAAAAATGCTGCTCTTAGGCACAAACGCCCACTTGTTTCCTAGTTTAAAAACCTTTTTAGTTTATAAGTCCAGGAAATGTCTTATTTGCATAGAAGATTAATATGAATTATACTTTTGAATAAGTATAAATTCATTGGTGCAAATAATATGCTGATTTAAGAAATGTTTTATATGTTGCTTTTTCAAGAATTCCATTTGCTCAATTCTTGGCTCCTATCATTAGGATGTGGGAGGAGAATCAAAGAAAAGATAGCTTTACATTACCTTCTGTTTTAACTCTAAGGATACTTGTATTATTTCAGAATGTATTTAACCTCACTTGGTTGGGTTTCCATAAGATGAATGTATAACTTCTTTAGGGTTCCCACATGCATTTACTGTTTTGCTTTAGAATTTCTTGTGCAGCAATAAAAACTTGCTGTTTAGCAAGACTTTGTTCTCACAATACCAGAGTAATGCTCTTGTGAGTGGGGATCCTGATTTCTAACCCGTAATTACATTAGTGTTTTTGCAGGTGCTGAAGGCAGACTGGAAGGGTTTAGTGAAAGGCAGAAGGTTTGACAGGTTTTGACCTGCAAGGGAAACTTGGAGCTGGGAATCTCCAATTTTTTAAGTTGCATGGGTGTTGAATTCATATTAAATAAAAACTTGGCATTACTCTTCTTAATAACTTTTTAATGCACAGTCAAGGTAGTGTAGTAGAATAGCAAATCTAATAAGCAGGAACATGTGTATACATATATAACCTTGTATGCTTGATTAAATTGGACTCAAGAAGAATTCAGTGCTTGATGTCAAGTGCTGATTAATTAGTGTTTTATGGCTAGCTTTTTTCTTTCACTAGGCTGTGAAATGTGTTTGTTTTAATTAAACGATTTGTTTATAAATAACAATGAACTGTCTTTATAACTTCTTGTAAAGCAAGGGCAGTGTTATTTTGGTTTATAGCTAACATTGATTTAGTGAGAATCTACTTCAAAGGGATACACCCAGTGCCTTTGAAAATCAGCATACATGGGCCCCTGATACAGGAAATAATTTAAGTGCTTTCCTTTTCACATGAAGTTAAAAGTGTGCATAAAGACTTCCCAAAATAGGAATGCTCTCCTGTAACAGGGTTTCATTCATACTGCTAAATATGGGTTAGGAATGTGATGTTAGAGGTTGGATTTAAATATTTTGACCTGTGCTCCTTTTTTACTGAAACGGTTGTAAATGATTTTCTTTTCATCCACACATTTTGCCTAGCTCTTGTGAGTCAAAAGAAGTTTTCTGTTGGGGAATTTAAATCAATTCAGTTTTCAGTTAGCAAACTTCTAATTATTGATTCTACTGTTGGAAAAACAAATAAATCTGAAGGTCTATGTTTGAATATAAGTGCTCTATAAACTCCCTTTCTTCCCAGCCCGTGGGGTAGACTGAGCAGCAGAAAAACTCGGTGAAATTCAATCCCAGGCTCCTACAAAAGATGCAAATACCAAACTGTTCAAACCTGCGCTCATTACACTCTGCAGCCCTTGTCCCTGCAGACTGAATGGCAGGGTTTAAAACCTCAGAAGGACTTCCATCCTTGCCCTGCGAAGCAGCCAGCCCGGTTCTCTTTGGCTCCTCCACTGTTACCTAATCACAGAACAACTGAGGTATGGGGCTGATGGCCTGGCTTTCTCCTGCAGCAGGGTGAGGAGTGTCCCATGTTCTCAGCGCAGGTGCTGGGGCCGTGCTGCTGCAGGCTCCCAGCCCGGAGGTTTAACACTCAGCACAGCCCCTGGAGCTTCCTTTGCCTCAGGGCCTGAAGTGGGCCCCCTGTCAGAAGTGTCCAGCTGCCCTCCCAGCCGGGTGAGCACTCTCCCATTAGCCCTTTTCCCACAGCACATTCCCAGCAGTGGGACATGGACGTCAGTGTGTGCTGGTATCTTTGCTGCTGCTCCTGCTTTCTCGTCTGATTTCTCTGTCCTTGACTTCCCCGCCTACCACAGCCCCTCCTGACTCTGCTGGCAGTCCCACCTGGGACAGCTTTGTACTGCTCTGTAGGGCTGTAACCCCTCCACTACCAAAAGCCTCCTGCTGATTCCCAGTGCATCTGGCATGAGCCTTCCAGGTTCAGCTGTTAGTTTTCCAAAATGTCTCAAAAAGAGTATGGTTCTTATCCATTTTATGTTGGAATTTGATACTATATATGCATATATATATATATATATATTTACTGACTTACAAGATGGAATTGGAGCTTACATGAATACCATACCCATCTTTTCCTTGTAAGAATATACGCACAAATTTTGGAATAAACTTCAGTGTCTGGACAGCATTGATATGCTCCTTGTGTACTGTCACAGTGTTCCATTTGCACAAATCTTTAAAGGAATGTATTTTTTAAGTTCTGCCTTATTTTGTGTTGAGCAGGGGCTACAGATGTAGTACTACTTGGTTTCTTTTTGAAGGGCAGTTGTGTAATACTCAGAATTTCAGGCCTGTGTTCCTAGTGTTTTGGTGCTAATCTATTGATGTTGTGCCATTTCAAAGCTAAGAAAAGAAGCTCATTTCTAGGCAGCCCTGCTGTTCTTGAAATTTCTTTCTCTGCAGTTTAGTGCTACCTGCTTCTCTGTTCACATTGGACTGATGTACAGCATGTTGGGATACTGGCGCAGACAAGAAAACCTTAAAAAAGAATATTAAAATATTTAATAAAAGTTATTGGCAGATACTCTTTTTACAGCGTGTTTGGAGTTTGGTTTTTTTTTATTAAGAGGAAACGCTGCTGGTTGTTTGCCTTTTGGAGGTTTTTTCTTTCTGGGCAGTTAATATTCTGACTGACTCCACCTTCACTAACCCACTTGGCCTTTTATAATTAACTCAGCTCTAAAGAATTACGTAAACAGAACTGGAGGTGAAGAGCACTTACCAGGTTGTGAAGCCAGCCATTGGAAAGATTCAACACTCTTAATAAATCCTTTAAGAAGCTGAAATTTTAATTTATTCTGTCCCCAAATTGAGTTAACAATTCAGTGCAAGTAAAACAGTTCAATTTCTAATATAAAACAGCAGCAGTAGTGTTATCCTTTGCAGGAACCCTGTAGCAGGCAGATACTGTCTGTGGCATCTCTTTAGTTTGGAAGATGTGATTTTTCAGATGAGGGAGCATAAATAGTGCACCAGTGAAATGTTTATGAAATCTCTCCCTTGCTAGATACCCTAGCACAGAGACTTCCCCTTTTCAGTTTTCTTCTACAGCCTTTTTTCTCTGAATATTGATTTTCCTCTTCTGTCCTTCCTGCCGTCTCTTTTTGTTTTGTGAAAGATGTAAAAATTTGATTCCATTGCTACTTAATTCCTTGCTCCTTAATTTTTTCCCCCATGAGTTTTCAAGAGAAAAATCACAGCTACGGTTGATAATTTCAGGTGTTACTGCATAAATTCCTCAGGCCAGATGGCACAGCAGAAATGTTCAGCTGGATAGTTTTTTGGTTTGGAAAGATAAGATGTATGTGTTGGTATCAACATGCGTTATTGGATGCAATTCTGAGAATATTCAATGGCCTCAGTGTGTCAGAGATGGTGAGACCAGGCATGGGAGCCGGAAATTGTTGTAATAAGCAATTGCTGACGTCTGTTAGGGAGAACTATAACCCGTGTTTTGGGAAGCTGTGTAATGTTTCAGAGAAAAACATCTGCCAGGTAAAAATTCCTGTTAAACACCAAAGGAGATAGCAACCTGTTAGGATCCAGAAGAATGACGTGGCTTCAGATCTTCATAGAGATTGCAAGCTAATTATGAGCACCAGAGAAATTCCCTTGATTGATTTTTTTGTTGGGGGNTGGGGAGTGCATAGCTTAGTTTGGTGTTGGTTATTCCAAAACAGCAGCATACTGCTCCTGGATAGCCTGAGCAAAGGCTGAGAGTGAACTGCTACAGTAAATAGTGGTTTTTTGTGTAATGTTCATCGGCCATAATACTGTTGATCAGCCACAACCTTTTTCGAGCAGTTTAATCTCTTTTGCACTCAGGAATGCATAGAAGGGGTTGCATTTCATAAAACAACACACACTGGGTTTTTTTAGTTATGTAGTTATTAGGGGTTTAACAGTTAACTGATCCTGGGGAATGAATGCTTCAACAACAACTGAAGTTAGTTCATTCTGAAAGCAAACATTATGTAGGTGTGCTGGAAGAGTTAGTCCTTGAGAAGGCATTTACGGGTCATTTAATAGTTGGACATATTTGTTCAGCCATAACAAGTGTTGGAGGTTTTGGTTGGGAGTGGGCATACACTTATCTCATGACTAAAATCTAGATGAGGTTATCTAAAATACAAGCATATCTGAATTCACCTAATTTGAATATTTTTATTTTATATAATCTTCTAGTCTTCATAGGTAATCTCTTATTTACTATCAGTGTCTGCAGAGATAAGAAAAATGGATGTGTTGAATTTCTCCACCACGTTGACCGAAGGTATCAGAAGCCCTGGGCCCACATTAGTGGCTTGCAAGAAAATACTTGTATTCAGGACAGTTGCTTTTTGGGCTTTACCATGTGTAGTCAGAGAAATGAGTGTAATGCTGGTGTAAAATTAGGGACAGCTGAGGAGGTTCACAGCTTACCAGCTCTAGTCCTGGAGGGACTCCCACCACACTAGTGTGCAGTGGAGCATTTGCAATAGAGTGCCGTGTGGAGAATATTTTGTATTTTTGTACAACTCAGTAAGCTTCCCAAGGGAATTGGGGGTTGAGTGATTTTTTTCCCAATGTTTCATGAAGTTCATGGTGAGTCATGTGATGTCTGGATGGAACTTAAAGACTGGAGAACCTTCTGATTCCTTTTTGCTTTTCAGTTTCTGGAGATCAGTCCTTCATAAAAACAGTAAACTTCTGCCATTGTTTTCGGTGACTCCCTCTAAGGAGGGTGTTTAGCTCTTTGTCCTGAGGGTAGAGTCACTCTGCGGTTTATGAGCTGCATCTTGCTCCCAAATACTCCACTGCTGTGTGATGGGCAACAGGGCTCTGTTAGCCCAGGAGTTTCCAGTGAGAGGAGAGGAACGAGCAGGGATGGTAGAGGTCACTTTAGGGTTATCACCTAGCAGAAAGAGCAAAAATACCCCATACTGAGAGACTGAGCAGAAATGTGAGGGGATGTCAGGAGCAACTTCCCTTCCTATCTTTAATGAAGAATTTTGGAATTGGAGGGGTTTTATTTCCCACCCACGCTATGCAAGTGCCTTGCTCTCTGGCTTGTGTGCATTTAAGAGTATATTGTTACTTGAAAGCGTTGGTGTTTTTAAAGCTTTTGAAAGGTGACTGTCTTATGGGTTGTCAAATGTTTTTTTGAGTTTTGATGTGGGTCTGTTGCAAGCATGCTCCTTTCCTGTTTAGCAGGAAGCATCCTGTCATTGTCCCTGCAGACATGTCATATTACTTGTTCTCACTGGGAGTTACAAAGTTGGAAGGCTTTAGTTTGCTTTTGATTTTCAGCATATAAAATAACTTGCCAAGGTCACAGGGCTGCACACTCTAAAATACTCTTTCCTGTGCTCATCATACCTGCTTGAACCAACCTTCCTGAATACTTACTGTCAATCCCAGGTTCTGTGTGTTTTGTGCATTCTAAACACTGCTGTGTTTCTCCATCAGCTATGAACTGTTTTCAGGCATTCTGTTTTGTTTGCTTATAAAAATAAAATATGCCTTTAAGCTTTAAATTCCACCTTTTCTCATCTCCTGTAACCAAAAAAACCCCAAACCCACGCACAAACCCCAAACAGCAGTGTGTGTAGCACAGCAATTTTATCTTGGTTAGCAGCTCCCTTTGCGCTCAGCTAGGTTGCCTGCATTTGTTTTTTGGGACAAGCTGATCTCAATCACAGAATCACTGTGTTGAAAGAGCCCTCCAAGATCTGGAGTCCAACCCAGCCCTAACACCTCAACTAAACCATGGCACCGAGTGCCACATCCAGTCTTTCTTTGAACACATCCAGGGATGGTGACTCCACCACCTCGCCGGGCAGACCATTCCAGTCCTTTATCACCCTTTCTGTAAAAAATGTTTTCCTAATATTTCTGAACGATTGGGAGAACATAAATCTCACCCAAAAGACGATGGAGGCACTGGAAATGCTTCTGAGAGTCCTGTTGTGTTCTGCAGTGTTGGTTCGGTTACGTGAAAACGTGGTTTGTTCTCAAACAGCCTTCTTTGAGGGAAGGTGAGAGTGCTGAGGGGTTCATCTGTGCATTCTGTCCTTAGGTGCTGGCTGAAACTTCCTTCAGTTCCAGCAGCAGTACCAACTGTGATGGCAGTGCTTAGTGCTCTTTACTTGCCTCTTCAGTCTCAGCAGAAGCAAGTGGGTTTGATAAAATGCTTGTACTGCCTCTGCTGTTGGGATGCCCTAGTACAGCCTGAATGTTCTGCTCCTAGCCATGTTTTTGATCATACTTTGTTTGTAGTTGTGTCTGTGCTCGTTGTGCCTTGTTTGTTCTGCTGCATTTCTTTTCTTTCCTTCTCTTGTAAATTGTGCAGGATTGATCTGCAGTCCAATTGAAATAGAAATGCGGGCAGGTATTTCACATGGAAACAAGATGCCCCTAATGCAATTCCAACAGTTTTACTAGGGCAATTAAAATGTTTTATTGTTAAAAAAATCAGTATTTCTCTGTTCTCTTCCAATTCTTACAGTCCTGGATGAATGTAGGAGGTCATCTGCAGACTTAAAGTCATTGCAAGAGCAGTAATTTAATATTTAATATTACTATGCAAATTTAATATTCCATCGTACTACAGTACTGAACATGAAAAACTTTACCAGTGTGACATGGTTTATAGTGAGTTGCTAGCAGAAGAAAGATTTTGGAGTTCCTGTGGAGGATGTATGATCTTAGAGTCAAAAGCATGGAAACTAAGTAAAGATACTTTCCGAAAGGAGCACGCAGGAAGCAGGACAGACAGAAATGTCTTTTTTCTTTTCTCATTCCCAACAGAAAACAAGAGCAGGAGCTTCTACTTCAGCACCTGCTTCTGACTTCCTCCTTCAGTGACAGGCCTGGTTATTTCAGTAACTGTGGTTGGTTTTTTGGTGTGGTTTTTTTTCTTCTCTGGGTTTGCAGAATTAATGAATTCTCTGAAGCCACCTTGAAACAACTTCTTGTATTGAGTGAATGTTAAGCTTTACTGTCTAGCATCCCAGGAACAAATTTACCCAGGGTTTTGTATAAGGTTTGGTTTCAGGGTTGGTTTGGGGTTTTTTTTAGTTGCAGAAATTGGTTATCATTTGTCACTTGAGCCGCCTTACTACTTTGCATGCAAACAGCTAACTTTTAGGAGTGGGAGGATAGCTCATAGTGATTTTATCTTCCTTAGCAGTTACAAGCTTTACTAAAAGATTTGCAGAGAAATAGGCTTTGAGGAAAAGATAGTTAAAAAATAATGCAAGATCAAACAAATAGGAGTGACAGAGATGAGAACAGAGTTGAGCAGTGCTTCTGTCTCTTATCCTGTCTTCAATGCATCAGAACTGGGAAAGGGATCTAGACTGAAACTTGCTTCAGTGAAGCTGCCCCTAAAATTAAAATTAACCAGGAGCAACTCTAATCCATGTCACTGTGTAGCTGCCCAAGTCTTTGAGCAGGCAGTGGGCATGGGGCAGCCTGGACTAACATGACAGGGAAGCTAAAATTGCTTCCTTTGGCCTGAGCATAAAACATTTGTGCTTAGTTTGGTGGAAACCTTTCCTTAGAGTGGGGCCTAAGGACATTGTTACACAGTGTAATTAAATGCTGTTATTTTAATGATATAATAGAATTTAAAGCCTTAAGAAATACTTGCATAGTGTTTTAGAATGAAGCAAAAAGGTACTTAATATTGTACTTAACAGTGGATGCAATTGATTGAAGATGAAATACTGGGTCTAAAGGGAAAAAAATGCAACCATTTTTGAAAAATAACTTGTGATGCAACTTTGCAGAGGATTCTTGTTTATGTGTAAGACAGTAATATACAGAGGTTACAACATTTAACATTCCTTCTACTGACAGCTGTGGTTTGATGCTGGTTGTTGATTCCCTTATGCCACATTGATTTCATGCAGTGTAGGTGACATAAGACCAGTTCTGGCCCTTTCCAGTTCTGGCCTTGTTTCCCAGCTGTGTATAGGACACATTACTTTTCTTCTCATTTGCTTCCTGCTCCTGCTCAGTCTGTTTGAGAGTAGCTCACCTTTCTCCCCAGACTGTTGCATCTAGTTTGGGAGGTAAATCTGTCCATGTGATTTATTTCCTTTCACCTCAGCTTCCTTTTTACAGTGTCCTGGTTTGTGGAGTTTCATCGTTCATTTGTTCAATTGCCTTCTGAGAAAGGAGCAGAAGTAAACACCACAATATTCCTGTTGGGTTTTTCTCAGTTATCCTCTTTATTCCTCTTTAACTTTTTTTAATTAAAATTATTAACTAAGGCATTTTTATAGACTCACCAAGCAGCTCTTTCTTAGGACTAGCTTTTTGCCAGACCAGTGTCCTGAGACAAGTCTTAACTTCCAGCCACCACGCTTGTGTGAACATATTTAATTAAAAGCTTGGAATTCAGATTCCCTCCCTTTCCCAGCAGTGTATTTTATGACTTTCAGGAGCGCAAACATGTAAAAGCTGTCAATCCCAGAGAAGTTCTTGTCAGAAGACCTGGTTCAAGCATAAGTAATTGGGACTCTTTACTCTTTGCTGGTAATAATGGGAAGATAAAGAGAACTAAAAAGAGGTCAGAAAAATAGATTTTCACAAGATGACTTCATATGCCTTTTTATTCCTAGGAGAAAATTCCTAGTAGAATATGTAAAATGCAAGTAATTTATTATCATATATATTTACAGAGTTGAGTTTCTTTTTGATAGTAATCCACATTGCCTCCTCGTAGAATTTGTACTTAAATAGGATGTTTCAATCACCATAATTTCATATGTTCATTTTTTCTGTGTACAGGAGAGTTTAAACGGGTGATCAATTATGTGGGAGGATAATTTATGTTAAAAAGGGAGAAGATTATGTATTTTAGAGGTGACCTACCAGAGACTGTGTCTATCTTTGCTATTTATGATAGCTAAACTAGAGTGAAAGTTCTGAAATTTTGATTTATGTTATGTTTTATAATATTAGCCATGAAAATTTTATGATTCTCAAATTTGGTGATTCCCTACTCATGCCAGGACATGTGTATCATCTTCTGCTGTATTATCTCTCTTTGTTGTTGAGATAGCTGACACAAAATTGTGCTTGAAGCAATTACATTTGTATTACATTCCTATGCCAGTTCATTGGCATCTGCTATTTCTTGTATCTTTTGTGACACTTCAGTGCTCTTCATTGCCTGGGGAACAGGAGGTCATGTATTCTGCATATGCAAAACTTAGAGTGTCATCAAGGATCTAGATCCAGTAATTATCCCAATAACTTGAGGAAAAGCACTTCTTTTCTAGAAGTTTGATTTTTGTTTTTATAATTTTTTAAGCTAGCTGTGGCAAACTACTTGACAGCTTCACTGGGGAAGAAAACACCAGTTGCTTTCTGTAAATAAATGAACTCAGCTAATGGTAGGATAGTAGTGGAAGTTACATACTAAAATACTGCATTGTCTTGTCTGTGTTGCTTAAACTGATTGAATATTAAGATTGTTGCATGATATGGTTTCTTCATTTATTTGTTTAATGTGTAGGTTGGGTAATGTTTGCTGATACCAGTGATGAATTTAGGATGATAAAATTAAGGTGTTCACAATGTCAAGTACCAGAAGGCATATCTTTTTGTATTGCAAAAAGCATCTATTTTAAACAGTAGGAAGAGTGATCCGACTAAACTAAACTGACACAGATATTTATGAAACAGCTATAATAAAACAAATTTAAACTACTTAGTTGGGTTTTTTTGGGCAGTGACTTGATATCTAGCTGGTCATTGCTGGGTAATGTTTTATTAGATTCCAGTTGTTAGCAAACAATATTTGTGAAGGCTTGTGGAAGTATAGTGTAAGATTTTGGATTCTTGCTGGTGGAGTTTCTGGAATTCTTTACACATCTGTGATCAGCCTTAACTGATAGAGTTTAGTAGTTTATCCAGCTCTGAGTTTTATAATCCAGAACAAAAAACTAGCTTAGTGTGGGAATAGCCAGTGAGCATGGATTGTACTGGTTTGGGCAAGTTCTGTTGCTACAGAAATAAGCTGATGTGAAACTGGATGGGTAAAATCAGATATCTTCTGAAAGCAACTGAGATGCTTGCAACATGAGGCAGAGCAGCTGTCAAAAATGTTCTTGTGCAAATGTGGTTATCTTTATTTTTGGACTAACCAGCATTTTGTCTTCACAGCAGCTATACTTCTGAATGGAAGTGGCTTGCAGACAGAGCTAGAATTGGCAGCCGTTGGACATGGCTTCAAGCCCAGATTTCAGAACTAGAATACAAAATCCAACAACTAACTGACCTTCACAGGCAAATACGTGCCACCAAGGTATTGTCTGTAAGCTCATAATTGGGCTTTTCAAATCATCTTTTGACAGTGTTTCTTGTAATATTTATGTATTTGGTTCCTTGTTGCTGTTCTTTTTTTTTTTTGCCCTAGACTTCTTGTGTCTGTGCAGGCTGTCACCCGCAGAGTTTAGTGGGAAAGACATCAGGAGCTAAAAACTATTGTACCTTAGAGGCACCAGTATGGAACTGTGATTTGGGAACTTGTACCTTTGTATCTGTTAGAGTTATCTGTATCTGTTAGTGGCTTTCAGGGGGATGGCTCATAGTACTGTATTTATCACTGGTTTTTCCCTCTGCAGGAGAGGTGAGATTGCCTTTTCAGATGGGATGGTTGGTTATTCATTTTTGTGTTGTGGGCTTTCAGGGTGGGTTTTTTGTTACTTGCAGTGCATGTTTATTCTGAGGATTAGATGGTTAATGTTTGTACAGCACTTTGAACAGGTCAAGGATTAATAATTACTAAAATTCCAATGTGTGTAATTCATGTACTAGTTTTTGTAAATTGAACTGGCTAGACAGTGGGAAAGTGACATTCCTAAACCATTAGTAATCTAGCTATCAATTTATTGGTTCCTCAAGTCATTCTCACATAAAAGAAGCCAAACCTGTGTAAGGTGGTGTGATAGTGAGGGGTTTTAGAGCAGTGCTCTTTGACTCTTCATCAATGAGCCTCATGTAGGTTCTTTGTAGGTGTGTGTTGGGGCCAGATAAGCACAATTGAGAGGAGTGAGAAGATGTTTCAGAGTTTATGTGGCTGAACATGAGGCTTAGGGGGAGTTTAAAAGGAGAGGAAGATCACCTCAGAGAGCATTTCCCTCTGAACAAATAAAGAAAAATTATTCCATCTTCTCCTTTTGCCCACAGAGCCTTTCTTTTCATATCCAGCTTGTCCCCAGTCAGGTTTTTCTTTACAAAGAAAGGAAGAGCCTTTGTTTAAAGGTCTGTGTAAGGAGATTTTATATTTTGGTGAAGGATGAGAATGCCCATGGTTTGGTGTTGTCCTAAATACCAGATATATGCACACTCTTACACCCAAAAGCTGTCAGCCTTTATGATGCTGTAGGTCAGACGAGCTGCAGAAGTTCAAGAAATAAATATCAGAGAAATAAGAGGGAAAACATTATTTTAGTCATGCATTTTCTTTAGGTGGTATGTTGGTTTAGTGCCGAGTCATCTTCCTGGTGGAGATTTTTAGTGGCATTCCTTTCTGAAACTCCTTGCCCATTTTACCAGCTGTGGTATTTAGTGTTTGGCATTGTGTCCCATAGTGAAGGCAGGCACCTATTTTCTTCAGATGGGATTTTTTTTGTGTACATGTTTATAGTACACCAGTGCAGCAGCTACAGAAGGACATGTGGGCTGATAGAAGAGCTCTTTGTTTTCATTTAGTGCCTGCAAAGGAATTACACAATATCATTAGAATTTGTATGCTGTTTAATGGTTTCAGAGTGTTTTTGATGTGCTTTGAGTGGAAAAAAAAGTGATTCATAGCCAGGGAACAACAATTTCAAGCAAAAGGCCACTCCTTGAGCACTGTAATGCAATAGGAAGGGAGATGAGTAACTTGTGGGCTGTTTCCTGGCCTACTACAATGTGTCTTCTCCATCTCTACACACACAGAACTAGCCCCTCTGGATCTTTGAGAGTCCTTTCATGTAAAAAAAAAAAAATCTATATCTGCAAAACTAAACAATTCCATTTGGGGAGGAAGGCAGTCATTGCCAAAACCTACTGATTGTAACCCATTTAACTTGTAATATAGTTTGTATTAGTCTTCTAATTCTTTACTCTTCCTCTTCTCTTCTGTGCCTATTCCATCTCTCCCATTCCATACACTCTGCCAGTTTTCCTCTTCTTTTTCTGCTTTCCTCTTTCCATGCTTGGTAAACAAGTTTCTAAAACTTAAAAAAAAATAAAATTCCATTGGAAGCATGTGTGTATGTCTCTCTTTTCTGCACTTCTAATGTTTCTAATGTGTGTCTTCCCATTCCTCTGACCTCAGAATTTCGGTTTTAGACTTTTTAGACTCTCTGTGGTCGTGACCTCTGATCCTTTTACTAAAAAGACCTAAAGATTCTAAATTCTAAAGGAGTTTAAAGCTGCTGAGGTAGCTTGTCTCCTGTTGTTGCACATAAAAATTAGTTCTCTACTTGAATTTCCTTGAATGTACTGCCCATAGTATGCTACCGGTCTGGATTTGTGTCCATCTGCTATGATCTATGTGGAAAATCTAGCACTGACTTGATGGACATTCTGTGTCCTTCTTAGACATTAAACCAAGTTTTCAAGCACCTTTGTTCATTTTTAGAGAACATCTTTATTCTCAGCTTTGAGTTTATAATTCAAACAATGGAATAAGTTAGGCACAATGAGAACATGACAATTTCACTTTCTCTCCTGGTCTCCTCTTTGAAGTCTTTTTGGGACTTGCTTTTATGTTTTAAGGCAGTTGCTGCTGAGGCAGTAGCAGAAGTCTCTCTGAAACTACAGGATCCTTAGTTTTCCACAGCCACAACCTAGGTGATGTTTGTCTTGCTTAAGGAAGTAGCAATACGACTTCCTTCCGTTCACATTATGGCAGTCTTTCTTGTTCTTTGATTGAGTGGAATATTCTCATTAGAAAGACAAATTTGAGGCAGAATTATATGGATCCCATTCTTTTAATATCTGCTTAATATTTTAGTAACAGTACTTCAAAAGCAAATCAGTTCTTTCCGTTTCTCTTTGGAAAAAGTCTGGAGAGGTTTGATAACTGTTTTTGGTATTAAACTTATTTGCTCAAGATAATGACAAACCAAGGAACTATTTGAGGACTGGGTTTGACTGTCACAAGGTTATTTTTGCTTTGATTTTGTTTAATATTTCAACTTCTTGAACCAACTGATATGTTACCTAGGATTGTACTAGAGACTTCTATTTTTCTAATATGTCATGTGAAAAACACAATAGGGGTATTATTTTTCTAGTTCCATTTATGAAACTCTGTTATTTCCCTACCGTACAAAGTTATATTTTTCTTATTAGGTGACATTCTAGATGCTACACCCTATCTGATACCTTATTTGTGCAGATGGTCTTGAAAAGTAGTGACAGTGCTAAAAGTATTTAGGATAGTTATCTTTAATTATGAAACTTTAAAAATGCTCACCTTTAAAAAGTCAGTTATTAAATTGTAAAAGGCTTTTGTTTAGAATTGTGTAATTTCTGCTACATAAAAATAACAGCCTTGATGTTTTGCGTAGAACGTGGATAGGAATAAGAGAAATAGAGCACTTTAAAATGTCTCCAGCAAAGTTTATTGACTGCAAAGACTAAAACCAAGTTCAAATCAAAGGGCAATTTTTTTTTTAGAGAAAAACCTCCTCTTAAATCAGCAGGCAAGTTACCATATGATATTCTAATAAGTAATGAATTTCTGATTTGAATTTTGGCACAGATGTTTAAGCAGTGGTATAACACTGGAGTGATTGCTGTTACAAGGAGTAGCATAACTGATGCTGCTTTCTTTTTTAAAAAAAGCCCACTGTTTCCATGTTTTAGCTGTAAAGTGTATTTTAAATCTGGCTAAGTGCTCGAAAATCGTCAGGAGGGTTTAAGAGGAACGTGCCTGGTTTGAGTGCCCCTTAAAAATTATTTAGGAGGGTTAATCTGTTGTCAACCAACTGTGTTCAATTGCTGTTGTCTAGGGGATGGTGGTCTTAGAAGAATTCCCATTTCCCAAAGACATTTTGAAGAAGCAAATACAATTGAAAGACCAAGAAGCTTTATTAAACGCCACGGGGAATTCGCAAGCTGCCATTGAGAGACAGGATTCTCTGCCGGAGCACGACTTTGAAATGTCACCCAGCAGTCCCACTCTGCTTCTAAGAAACATAGAAAAACAGGTAAAGTAAAACAAAACTGAGTTGTCAGTGAGGCCAAGTGGCTGACTTCAGAAACAGGGACGTTCCATGGTGATCACTTTCCAAATAGAAAGATATTTTGCAGTCCTGGGATTGGGTGGTGATTAGTTGAAGGGCTTCAATAACTACACTGTACACCAAGTTTACAAATTAACCTTTTATTTCTGACCATGCCTGTGTTAGCACTTTGTTTCCCTCCAAGAGGACACATAACAGCCTCTAAGAACCATGCACAAACCTGCTCCTGCTTTATAGCTGGGTCACTGTAGAGTTCCCACAAATTGTTTCAGGAATCCCCAGCAGTGAGATGAAAGAGAACAGCTGACAGTGGACATATATTGCACTTGAAATTAAAAAAAAAAAAATCCCCAGCAGGATACAAGTTCATCTGCCTTTTCAAGCATTGTAGGACTCTGGTTTGGAGCTGAGGAATTCCAGGTACTTAGTGGGTCCAGTGGAGATGTAGTTGTGAGCAGAGTTTTGCTTTGCAGTGTGTGAAATGGCTGTTTCCATGGTTGAATGCAGGAAGTACTGTGTAGACTCCAGCAGGGTTTTATTTTGCTTGAAAGCACATGAAGGATGTAGTAGGATCACATTGCTGAAGGAGATACTGGAAGTTTGTTTTTCAGAATGAATTTGTGCAGTTTGTGTAAAACAAACCTGACAAAGCCACCATGGGGCAAAAATTTGTTGCTCTCCTGCTCTACGTAAATTCCTGGTCATACAGACATTTTTTAAAAGGGCTGTAAGTAGTAGCATTAAGTACTAGTGCCTGTTCCTGAATCTCTGTACCAATTTTTTAATTTGATAGTCATATTTTCCTGTTATTAAAATGCTTCCCCTGGTTGAGAAATCTTATCCACCACAGGCAGAAGTGAGGAAGCAATGGAACAGGAAATTTATATTCTCATTGCTGGCAATTGCATAAGGTAACCCAAAGAGCATTTTTAGAATGTGATGAATGGCCCCTCTTTAAGGGGTGGCTTGGAGAATTAAACATACTTTTCAGTAAGACTTTTGATGAGTCAAGGGATAGTGCTCTGTTTCCTGGTCCCCAAGTAGCCACAAACTTGGTCCAAGGGGTCCAAGAACTTTGATGATCTGAAAATTATTTGGAAGTAGACTGACACATCTCAACACATTAGATTTCTTCCCTTTCACACCACTAAAAGTCTTGGGGTCTGATTTCCTTTTTGACTCCTAGTTCTGTTCTTAACTCTGAAAGTCTGAGTTTCTTGTTCAGTGTCAGGAGCAATAATGCTGCAGGCTGAAGTTCATCTACAGATATTCCCACAGAATTCCTCAGTTGGATGTTAAAGTATTTCTTTGTTAAAAATAAGTTATTTTGCTTGTGAACCAGAAGAAAAGTCATGTAGAATAAAAGTGACTAAGGCTGGCAATTTTTATTAATACTGTTTTCAGGTCCTTTTCATAGCTACATGTACGTTTTTCCTTGTGTTTTGGAAATCTGCCTATTTTTTTAATGCTCTTATATTCAGTAAAGACTACCCTTACAGAATGAATTCTGCTGAGATTTTTAATTCAATCTACTATTTTACTGGCATCTTGTCTGCTTTGCCCAGTTCTTTTATAATTGACATGGTATTTCTGTGCTTTAATATCCATCCCTGAATTTTATTCTGATGTGAAATTTTTACCTGACTACATCACCTAAATGTTAACAGAAAGTATATGAGTTGTAATGAAACAAACAAACAAAGCTTCCTCCTTACATTTATGTTTATATAAATGTAAATGTAAAATCAAAATGTAAGGAAAACTTACTTGATAACCTCTAGCAATTCATGATTTAAACATTCTTAGTTCTGAATGAAAATCCAACAAAATAATGCAAAATGTTGGTTTGTTTTTTTTTTTTTTTAAAAAAACGAGTATGCCATTTCAGATACATTTCATTTTTGTTCAGTGTGCAGAACACAGTTTCCTCTAAGCAAGCTACATTTATTGTGAGAATAGCCTTTAAGGTCTGACATTTAAAACAAAAAATCATTGTGAAATGTTTTTGGAGTCAGTCCACAATTCATTGCTTTGCAAGGAGTAATTCTTAGTCTTAACAAATTGGCTACATTTGTTTCATTTGTTTTGGGTCAGTTTTGAAAATCAGGGGGTTTTGCAGGAAAAGTGGGAGGGGGTTGCCTCTTCTTGTTTTTGAGGATACCAGAAGATCTTACTCATTCTGTCATCATAATAGTGCTCAAGTAGTTACACTTCCTTTTATAAAAACACCTTTGTCAAACTATAGTAAGCAATGAAGAAGATTCTTTTAAGAACAAAATGCTTAGAGTGAACAAAATGTACCATGAGTAGACGATTGACCTTTTTTTTCCCCCTGTTGAAATGTTTGTCAAATGGCCAGTTAGCAGCTCTGGCTGCAGCTGTTGTAATATCAGCTATAAAGTGTTGTGGTTTCTTTTTCCCTTTTAAAGACCTTTGGTTACAATATAAGATCACGAATGTATTTGGGGTGCTACTTCAAGTGTATAAACAATGTTCAGGGTTATGTTGGTGTTTTGTTAGTGCTTTGCTGGTGTTTTATTTGGGTTTTGGTAGAGTTGAGCGTAATAATTGTGAAAGAAAAATGCCAACACTGTTATTCACAGGAAGAAACAAAATATGATTATTCCATCAGACCCATGACGGGTCTGAAATCCTACGTGGGAAAACAAGAACCCAGGACCTTTGAGCTGTTGGATAAAAGTCTGACTACCTTTAATTTTTTTTTTCAGAGCGCACAACTAAGTGAAATCATCAGCAGCCTAATTGCTCCACTCAATCTGTCTCCAGCTTCTTCATCTCTTTCATCCAAGACCTGTAGACACAGACAGCTGGTCAATGGCATCTCCTTCAGGTGGGTGACAGTGTGGGAGGTTTTTTTTTTTAAGAATAACTTTCCTTAAAGTTATCTATATGGAACTAATAAGTAATAATCATTACAATGTTAAATAAGGAAAAGAGAGCTGCTTTCTGCAGGCTTCAAGTTAAGTCTTGATCATAAGGTTGAAAATATTAGGGTTTTGTGTTGTTCCTAAAGATACCATACACGTATAGTCACTATAACTGCATTTAAGTACTGGGAAGATGAATCTATGAAGTAGTGAAAGAATATAGGAACACATTTATTGTGGTTGTTTGAGACTTAATGCATTCTGTCACAACAAGTGCAGCTGTATTTCTGGAAAACTGACAAACTAGATTAGTAGAATACGTAAACAATGTGTCTCAGCAGGGGTCAGTGTCAGGGTGGTAGCGTCATTAATTTTAAGCAGATCAGTCTTCAATAAAAGGCCAAGTTTATCTTTGCCACTCACATTTTCAGGAATTTGGAGATACTATCTTCCATTCAAGGTATTTTTTCTGCATGGACACACCTTCTAGGGTGACTGTAGGTTGAAATCAATATTTTAGAAAAATGTTTCTTAGTGCTAGTCCATACTACTTAGCAAATCTATCTTTTATTCAAAGATTTTAAGTTCACTACAGTGTATTAGTATTAGTTTCAAAACATTAAGGTGATTGAATACAGTTACAAAAGGTCTAGATATGTTGGATATTTCTCCTGAGATACTTGTAATGCGATTTTTGAGGATGCTGTTATTCACAGGTCTTAATTAAGATCAGGTGGATGAAGAAACAGTTCCCAACTAGAGCTGGGGTGTTTATGGCAGAGTGTGCAGCAGAACATAATTCCCTGGCTCCCGACTCCAAGAAGAGCTGGCCACACCGTCTGTTTCAGCTTTGCTGCAGAGGCTGTAGCCTCCCACAAAGAGATTATAGTGAGCAGCTTGGATGGGCAGCTTCTTTAGCTGCCGTCTGTTCCACAGTGATTGTGTGATTCTGCTCGAAATTTAAGGATGAAGGGGTCCTGGCATGGTGACATCCCTGCCCCTGGTGTATCAATTGTTTATAAATGATGTAGGAGAAAATCAGAAGGTTCCTCTCAGATGTGGACTGAAAATAGCCCTGAAACAGGAATTGCTAATAGAGATGTGTATGTGCAAGAAGAAAGTAGTTTAGGCTGTGCCTTGAATCTGACTTTTTCATTAGACAGATGAGGAAGGATTCCTGCTTTTAAAAATGTTTTTAGGAGTGTATGAAGTTAACTTCATGATGAAAGACTCTAATGATGTAACTTCAAGCCAATTCTCTTCTTATTTATTGGTCATTGAACAAAGTTAGTCTCTCCATTTAATGAGTAGGACATTAACACATTGTTTGCTCAGTCGCTACTCACTAAGCTTGGTTGTTTTCTACTCATGATTTTAAAACATCCAAAGAAAAATGTTAGGACTTGGAAGATTTTCTCAGTGCCGTCGCTCTAAACTGGATGGAGTTTGGCAAGTTAGGTGTTGGCAGGGAATCTTGAGATTTTAGGGCTTTCTAGATGCTGTCTTAAACATGAGTTAAACAGTTAATTTTAAGTTTTCACTGCTTATGAAGTGTTTTGAAATCTGCCAATAAATACTGTTCATTAAAGATGCATGAAATAAAGTGGCTTTCATGAGAATCCTGCAGGGAAATTCACTGCTTCCTATTTCTTGGGAAGTATTCTAACCTGTCCAAGTTTTCCCTCACTTAAGAGAGAGGTATGTGGAAATCCACAAGTTGAGCTTGGAACCATCTGACTTAGAAAATGTTTTGAGAATTCAGAGAGAGTATTTTAAGAACTCTTTTCTGTGGACTGGAAACCTTGTATTTCCTTCTCAAGCCTTAAAAATGCAGCGTTAACATTAAGAATGTCCTGCCTCGGTATTTCAGGCTTTTTCATGGCACTTACTGATATGTTCCTTTAAATACTTTGTACAATCCCTCTGTTAATTAGCATGTTGTTTTCATGTGTCTGTGTTGCTTATTGGATTATATTGATGTGTAAAGCCTTGTTACCACTCCTTAACAGCATGGGATGATGTTTAATCACACTTCCATAACAAGCCCTTTCATTTAATAAAAATGTACTGTTTAAAGAATACCACCTGTCAAAAAAGATTTATAAGTGGCCTTGTAATAAATTCATTTTCATGTTCTGTCGTGTCACAGCTTTACTAATAAAACTGTGCCTTGTCATAAGACAAAGTAATCATTTGTGCAGATGGATGACCTGTTATGAACCAAGGCCAAAATACCTTGTGTAGTTGCACTGCTCAGACAGTCCAGAATTGTGATCAAGGTCCTCAGGATTGTAAAAATAAAAGCACACTTGAATACTTTTTGTAGCAAGCCTTCAACTTTGCAAGCAGATGTTGCTGCAGGGACAAAACAAAATCAGGAATACCTCTAGTAGGAAAGTTTATTCTTCCCATTGTGTCATTCCCACCCAAATGGGAGTGTTTTAAATTTTTACCTTGTGGTGGTGCCTATTCTAGTCACCAGACAGGCTGTAGGTTGGTGAGAATGGTGTGAGGTTGTTCTACAGATAAATGCAGGGGCTTCTACTGCTTTTGGCCACATCTTTACACTTGACTTTGACTGTCTACACTTGAAGTTGTAGAGTTCATTATTTTGATACAAACACTTCACAGTGAGTTGCAACCCTGTGCTCAATGATCAGTGGTTTGTAAAGCTTTATTGGCTTTTCAGTTCTTGAGCAAAACCGGAAAATCTTGAAAGTATTAAGACAGAACTCTAGGTCTCCTTTAGGTTAGCATGACTGCTGTCTTGAACAGAACATCAGTATGAAGGGAAATACTAATTGTGACTTGAAACTCATATCTGTTAAGAATATTAGAGAGTTCTTGAATTTATGAAAAACAAAACTCGATATATGCTTGAGGGCTTAACTTCATTTTGACTTTTGTTTCCGTGAGCAGAAAGGTGAAGAAGAATGATAAACTCCCTTTCCTGTCCTGACATGGAAGTAATTAACTAGCAAACAAAGCACATACACAATTGTCTGGAAGAGCATGCTAAGACCTTGTGGTGTTTATAAAATTCTCTGAGAATTTTACAGCTAATGCTAATCAGTGTGTGAAATCTTGGCCTGTGCATGTGGGGCATATCTGACATTTTGTATTTCCTCTCCTCATTATTCATGAAACTGCAGAGCTTCAGACAATAGAGAGGTATCCTCTTCAGGCAGCTGGCTGCTTGACCATCAGCACATCAAGAAAAGAAGAAGAGACAGGACAAGACTCAGATCTGTCTCTGTGAATAATGTGAGCACATCTGCCCGAACAAGGCCACTTCATAGTTTCCAGAAGAGGAAACTCTACAGAATGCACAGTGCCTGTCACTGGAATCAGCAGGTAGGCCCTTGCCTCTCTGTTTGGGAGAGAAAACCAAGGAGTCCAGCTGCTTGAGTTGGCATGTGTCTTGTCTGGTGTGCCAGAGGATAGTGCGCATTGTGCTGGTTATTTGTTGCATTCAGGGACCATAGAATGTGTGTGGTGCAGTATTGGATGTGTCTGCAGGAGCTCTGAGTTGAACATAAAAATTAAAGATGGCTCTGAGTCCTGCTTATCAAATCAGTTTGTTCTGTGGCTGTCTTTTAAGTCCTTGTACAATCTAAGAGACAACTTGAGAGTTCTTTGGGTGGCCTGACTGCTGAGGAGACAGGCTGCGCTGTAAAGCGTCTGCCTCCTTGTTTTCAGGATATTTGTTTTAGCTACAGGAAAGTTGACACAGCTGGTGGCACATTATTTTCTAGGAAATTGAATTGTGATATCTTAATCTTGTTTCCATTTTGCTTGTTCTGATTAGTTACGTTGCATTTTTCATGACACTTAAAGAATGCTTTAAAACTCTTAGAATTTTCTGCGTTACAGAGGAATTAATATTTTAAAACGGAAAAAATACATTGTCTTGTGCAGGGCAAGGCTATCTGCTCGCATCTGATATGAATAGCATATTGCTGGTAAGAATATGTAATGAGTTTAGCTGTGGTGTTTAAAGAAACAGTCTAATTTGGGAGCAGAGACAGGATGAACTCATTTTTCAGAGCACTGCTAATCCCAAGAGGTTTTGATTTCTTGATTTTTCTTTGCCTTTTTATAGCTAAGTATAGTATTGAGGGAAATCTCCATGTCTCCTCAGCTGTCTAGGATTTACTAAGTGTGCCAGTGGCCTGGGGAGCAATTTCCCAAGCAAGGATGTTCCGTGCTGATTCAGCATTCTCTGCAAAATGGCAGAAGCGTCCTGGTTTTAGCAAGATACTTCGCTGAAAAACTGTCCAGTTTTCTTATTCATTTGAGTTCCCAGCTTCCTGGCAGTGGGGTTTAAAGACTTGGCAGCCTATCTACCTGCAAGGTTTGGGCTGGAGGGGATGGGGGTGGTGAGTGAGTCTGGGAGCTCTGCCTTTTCCTAGGTACTTGACCTTTTGATCTTCCTTGCATTGACCAAGGAGACTGCTGTGGACTTGGATTTACTGTTTCCCATTCAATCCTGTCACAGAGGGTGGAGGCCTCATGCTGTGGCTGATGCCTCCAACTGCTTCTTGCAGCTGTGGTGAGAGCTCTTTAGCAAGAGACTCGAGGACTTTCCCTTCCTTCTTCTTAAACATGGAGGGTTTTCACTGCAGATGCAGTTTCTACGTAACAGGCCTTTCTGGAAGCCTCTGTCTTGCAGGTTCAAGTATTTCATATTTCTTCAAGCACTGCCTATGTTTCTGTGTTCTGAGAAGTGAGCCAGAGTTAGTGAAGTTCTGAGAATATCAGTAAAGGCTTATGATCAGGAACTCCATGTCTGTAGCCTGACAGCAGCAGTTCAAGGTAGAGTTTACATTTTTGCCTTCAACCAGATACAGAGCTTAGCTGCTCTGCATGCTTGATAATTTACCTTGACTTGTAGGCTGCAAAGAAGGATTTATATTTAACCTTTAGCTGTAGACTGCCAGCAAAAAGTATGTTTTTAGGTTACTGGTTAAGGCTTCAAGGATCAGAGCTGGAGCAACTGTGTGTCTGCTCCATGCTCCTGACATCTCTGGTGCTAGGTTACCTTACATTAACCCAGCTTCAGTGTCTCTGTACCAGAGATGTCCCAAAGACAGTGAAGTAAAACACCCCTGTAGGGAATGCTATTTATGCTTACTGCAGCTCTCAGTTCAAAACTCTGTGTTTAGACTTGGCTTTGGAATGTCCTTTCCATGAGGCAGTTAACCAAGAGGCAGTGTGGAGAACTAAATCATGGGCTAGAGACAGATTCTGTAGCTCTTGTTCGTTGAGAAAATAAGAAATTGTGGCAGCAATCGGATTGTCAGCTTCTGTCATCATGCAAGTGCCAAACTCAATTAAGGTTTGAAAATTAGGTAAAGCAGGGAGCAAAGCCTCTCACACAGTGTTGGTTAAAAACAGAGGATCAGGGATTCTGCGAGGAAAGTAAGTGATAAAACTAGACTGGACATTTCCAGCACATTCTGACAATTAAACCTAAATGGGTATTGAGGCTTTAAATTAAGAGTCATCAGCAGTGTATCGTTTCATTCAACAAATCTTGCTCTAACAGGCCCTGTCACTTTCTTAGTCCTGCACTTGCTACCCTTGGTTACCCGGCTGTTGATGAGATTGCTCATCCTGTAATGAAAGAGCACTGGCCATCAGCCCTGGCTGGCTTCTGGATTAGGCAGATGTCTGAGGGTAAGGATGCAAAATGGGGAATGGTTTCCTGGAGTGATAGCTAGTTTTCTCTGAAAATGCATTTATAGTCCCCAGAGTAATCAGCAAATCTCCTCTGGTCTTTCACAGAAAAAATGAGTAACTTCTTAGCATATGGAAAATAGTTTAAATGTAATATTAGTGTGCCTTCTGTAGCAAGTGCCTCTCCCATATTTCCTCAAATTTGACATATTTATATAACCCTTGGTACCACAATCTGTGAGAACCCCCATTTCTTTAAGGTCACTGGCCTGAAAACAAGCTGGGAGTCTTGCAGCAGATGTAGAATTAACAAATTCCAGCTTGCCAAAATCGGAGGAGAAAACTGAATCTTCTGAATGTTGCAGCTCCTGGTGGTGCTTGGTTTCAAGAGCCAGTGAGCCCTACCTGGCAGGGCTGAGGGAAGATGCTCTGCAGAGTAATTTGAGCAAGATGGTGACTAAAGAGCTGTGACCAGAGAATCACAGCAAAATGCAGACCTCTGTGTGTGGGACATTAAGAAATGCTGGAATAGCTCTGAGGAATTTGCAACTGGGTTTTCATTGCAGTGACAGGTTGTACCCCTTGTGCATCTGAATGGCATTCAGAGTGTCATCCCTCACATCTCTTCAGATTCATTTGGGAAGCTCATTCTCCCCCTTCACCCCCTTTAACATCCATGTTAGGAAAAGTAAAGTATGAAACTGTGAATTGCTGTGCCATCTGTCAGTTCATAAGGTCACTGGGAAGAGAGCCACATTTTTTCTCTTATCTACTGCCATGACACAAACATTTACAATGAGTGTGTATGACCTAGAAGACTTCCACTGCCTGTGGAGAGATGCCCTATATTGTCCTCTGCTGTTCCTTTTCTGAAGAGGACTACACCTTCCCCTGCTGTGCTAGTTAAATGATGCTTACACAGGGTAGTATCTAAAAGAAAATACAGAAGTCTATGAAATTCTAGAAGACCTTCCAGACTGACAAGATAGACTGCAGATAAATAAAACAGGATGCAGGGTGTTTGGTTTATCTGTCACCATCCAATATCCTCAGGAACTTGAAACATCCTTTGGGGCCAAATCCGCTTCTCCCCTAGTTCAGGATGACAAACTACCACAAGATGATCCCTGAGTCATCATTTGGCCCTGGAATCTGTTTTTTATCTTTTTTTTTTTATCTAAGTAGCTTTGTAAGAGCTTAGGCCATTTCTTGATTGTGAGTCATGCACAGCAAACCCTGGGATTGCAGTCTGTGCTTCAGTCTGGAGGATATGATTGCAGTGGTGTGTTTCTTCAGCATGATGTTTGAATGAGTGAATGATCAAACTCATGCAGGACAGCACAAAGGATGTGCTGAAGGTGTGTTCTAGTAGGAGGAGAAAATGTTTGCAGGTGGGAGTTGGAAGTTTGAGAGTGCTGTGTTCAAAATGTTGGATCTGCCCCTCATTTGTGTTGTTACAGCTGGCAAGTCAAAACTTCTGGGTCATTGTCTCCTCCTATAAAAGGTGTGTCATGTTGTTTTAATGCTAAGAAGGAAGGCCAAAAGTATCTAAACATTAAAACTGAGAAAGGCTGTAAGCAGCACATGGGTGTCAGGACTGCAAGACATAAACACCTATTGAATCATTTCTCAGGGATTGTTGCATTTATAACTGCCTTCCTCCCCCAGCCCAGATTCTCCAGTTTGATGCCTCGTGCTTCTGCAAATGCTTTTCCTATAGTGAGGAAAATTGTAGCTCTGTCTCCTGTTATTTTTTCATCTGCACTTGAAGGAACGAAATTATCTGTGACATACTAAAAGTTTTAAAAGCAGACAAGTATTGTACTAATCAGAAACTCTCAGAGAGGTTTGCTTAGCTGACACGCCCTGATGTTTTCTTTTTTGCTATTTTATCTCTGTGACTTGCTGCAGAATTGTTTTAATAACAAGGATTTTGTTTTGCCTGTATATTTTGTTAGTTTCTCATTTAATATCCTAACAAATGATATTAATTCCACTTTTTTCAAGTCATGTTTTGCTAAGAGATGTCATTGAGGCTATGTAGACTTTTAATCTATAAAAACTTTATACAGCTCTAAGTAAAGGTAAGAGACAATGGAGCAGTGAGATTGGAGTACTGTCAATTTTGGTCCCGTTTGTTTCTTTGCAAGGTTGTGTAGAGCAAGATGGAGTTTTTAGATTTGAAAATTCTCATTGTGTTTGTTTCCCACCTGCTGGAGAAAGAGTTGGTTGTGGGGACTGAAGCATCTGTGGAGAAAACAGAATTCAAGTTTGCAAAGGTGCCAGCACCTGAAAATTAGGAACTGAGGTGCAAAACCTTACATTTTGGATACCAGAAACAAACAGTTGGTATAATGTTGCCAACTCTTGCAGTTGGTTATTGCCACATTTTCTTCTCTGCAGTCTCAACTGGCAGTTAAGTTAGAACAGAAAAATATCTGCTTTCATTTAGTGGTTTGAA
>VWYO01022999.1:805937-831241 GCA_013400275.1 Rhadina sibilatrix
GAAGCAGACAGGAGAAAAGTATTTAAATTCTAGCATATGAGTTTCTTATTTTGATTTAAATTTTATGCTGGTTCTGTGATTTCTGTGTTGAGGAGCGTTCCCAGTCCATGTCTAGTGCCAGTGGTATTTTTTGTTGATGCTGCTTGATAAATACATGTGGGTCTTTCCCCAGAGTCTTGTTAATTTTCAGGTTTTTGGAAAGAGTGTGTGTATATTTTATATATATATATATATATATATATACACCCATAGTTTGTATAATATACAGCATGCATNCAGTTTGTATAATATCCAGCATGCATAGTCTTTATGTTACTTGCTAAATGTCTGCTGTTTGCTAGGGGTCTGTACCTAGGACAAAAGAAGTTGCATTGAGTGGAGTCTACTGGTTGTCATCCTCTTCCTTGGTATCCCTAGATACTGGCTTCACCATCTACTTCAGCATAGTTTCCTGGCATTGCTGACTTCTGAAAAAATGTTGTTTTGTTGCCAAGTCTCCTGCAAACTGGTTCAATGCAAGTGCTGTGGTACCTCTATGGATATGTCAGTCTTGTAGTCTGGGAGGGAGAATCCCTGGGTTACCAAGTTTGTAAGTGAAAATAATAGTTAATGAAATTGCTACTTTAACCCTGGAAGTTATTAAAAAAAGGTCTTCTGTTAGTTAAAAATCAGTGAAACCTGAGTGCCAAAATAAATTCTTGTACATGTTCAGCTATTCTGAATGTGTGACAAGACTTCTGTCTCTGAGGGAGGGAGGCATGAGGGCAGAAAGGAAGGGGACAGACAACTCCATCTTTGCTAGTCTGTGATACTGCCAGTGGGACTAGATCCATCCTCTGAGCTTTGTGGCAGGCCAGTATTTTTATTTTTTTTCCTTCAGAATGAAAAATCTTCATGCTTTCCACAGTCTTGCACCTTTAATGCAGTGACATTTCTGTAGTGTTTTCCTGATCGCTTCTACTCTTAATTCCTGCATGGTGTTTTTGAGAAGATATCCCTGTGGATTAACATGTCTTTCTTTCTTTTGGTTTAAATGGTCAAAGATTGAGCACTAGCCTTGATTTTTCAATTGATTTTCTAGTTGAACAAAACATCTTTGTTTCAGGATGTAGAAGATAGCATGCACTTCTAGAGAGCAGATGAAAGTCCCATTGGCTTATTGCAGGATTAAAGAAACTAAACTCCATGTATGCTTAGGAGAGGTGGGTGATCTCTGAGAACAGTAAAAGCTGTCACTCCTTGTAGGATACTGACCAGAAAAACTGGATTTGTGACAAGTTGGATGCTGAGTAAGTTTTCATTAGTGTTTTATGAAACTCCCCGTTCTCTTCCTGGAAAAAAATTGATCTCTGCCATAGGATCTGCCACTTTATTGACAGCTTTGGAGGGGCCAAGGCAGATGAATTTGTTTGCATGCTGGGGCAGTTTGCATCCCTGTACCTGATGTGCATGGGAAAGGTCTGTCCATTTGACTTTTGTAAAAACTTCACCTGGAAGGGAGGGTCTGACATACAGTGGGGATGTGTGTGTCAGCACCATCTCTTGTGCATCTTCCCGTGTAGGAATGTCTTAGCTGCTTTGTCCTCCCTCTCTCCCACTACCTGTTAATGAGGAACAAGGCCTTGGGGCTCTCAGATTAACCTTTCACTGGCCGTGTATTGTGTGCTGCCCAAAAGCACTCTGCACTCAAGAGCTGCACATTTACCTTGTGAAACACAAGTTTTCATGGAGCTGTGTGTTCTGCCAGGGGGACACAGCTCTGCTCAGAGCAGGCTGTTGAGTGCAGAAGAGGAAGGCCGTGGAGGAGTGGGCTGAGGCAAGCAGGCTCTGTTACTTTGATCTGTACACAGCACAGGATTAAAAGTTGGTATGTTTGGTGTTCAAAGGGTTGGGTATGTTTGGTGTCAGCCAGCCACACAGAGGTTCTTTGGGGTCCCAGAATTAAATCTCTGCAGTTTGGTTGGCTACCCATGTACTGAAGAACGGTTTTTATTATTGAGGGAGGTAGCTCTTCTTTGATATTGCTGAAAACCTCTGTGAGCGCAGAGAGAATTAATGCATTTTTCCTTGCCTTTTTGGGCTTAATAAGAGTACTAGGAGCAGATATGACAGGTGTTCAGCAGAGTGTATTTGAATTAATTTAATTAACTTACCAGATTCAGACACGGTGGCATCCACATTGAACTGTGGTTCTCTGTATTGTTACACCTGGGCATGTTTCCAAAAACAGTAGGAGTTTTAGTGATCTGTAGCTGAAACCACAAAATGAGGGTTTGCTTCACAATTTTTTAACTGGGAGCACAAAACATTTTTCCTTTCAGTTATGGCGTTCTTCATAGACTGACTTTTTTCTCTGCAGAAGGATGAGATGGCCAGTAGAGTTCAGCCTTCTGACCCTTCAAGAACAGAGGCATGAGCCAATTGTACTTTGTCTAATGCATCAGTCTGTCACAAGCAAGTGCAATAATTATTTTGAATATCAAAATTAATTGCTCTCTATGTTTTCTGTAACCCAGTAAAACAGTGCTAAGGGGGGGAAATCCAAGTTCAAAATTCATGATACTCTAGAAAATTAGAGCGTGTTAGTTGATACCATTCCATTTCATAGGTTTAAACCAGAGCTGCCGTTTTAGTTGAATATTTAAAGCTTGCACACTCCTCACTTCCTCTTAAATACAGAGAATTTTCCCTAATACAAGGAATTTTATGTAATATTATGCTTCATATCTGCTTGAGCTCAGGAAGCACGAGGTTTTGTATTTCAGTAATGAAGAAAAACGTTTCAGGAGATGTAAAAGGTGTAGTATAGCAAGGGGAAGGGGGAAGACTGATAAGAG
Source organism: Rhadina sibilatrix (assembly GCA_013400275.1). NCBI lineage: Eukaryota > Metazoa > Chordata > Aves > Passeriformes > Phylloscopidae > Rhadina > Rhadina sibilatrix. Next base: position 808,775 of record VWYO01022999.1, read on the forward strand.
TTTTGTAATCTCTCTTGCTTTCTGAAAGCAAGCATGGTCAGGTTTGCTGTAGGGGCCTGTCTCCTAAAAGCTGTGTGCCATGATGTTCCTGTGTCACTGCTGGGGCTGAAGGATATATATATATATATATGTATGTATGTTGGCTTGTTTTCAGCTGGGTTTTGGTGGATTTTTTTGTTGCTGCCTTAAAGTTTCAATAATTGACTGCTGTAAAAGGCAGTTGTTTTGTAGCCTGTATTCTGTTTGGAACTGGAAGCAGGGAGAGTTCAGTTTTCCAATAAACAATTCTTCCATTTTATTTCAATGAAAGTTGAATCACTTTCTTTGAGTAAAATGCTTTCATTCCGGTGCTAAGAGCTTTTGAAATTTTGTCATCAAGAGTTGATTAAGTCAACATTTCTGAGAAACATCATGATTTCACTAATTCAGCATTTTCTGGTGGAAGACTGCTCCATCAGAAATTTAAACCTGATCCGGTAGCTAGGAACACAGGCACTGACAAATTTCATAGCTTTTTCCCCCCTAATAGCTTCACAGGCATTTAAATAAAATTGTTCTTCCTTTTATAAAGTCCTTCTATAAAGTCTAAAAGTATTTTCTTTTGGATTACAAACTGGCTTAATGAAAGCTTTCATTACTTCGGTATTGATGCCAGAGCATGCAAGGCACAAATTCAGGCATAAGATTTTGTCATTCCCACCACAAGCAAATTGAAGAAAAGAATTTTCCATTTACTGATATTGGCAAATGGATTTTAATATAGTTTCAAAGTGGATTTGGACTGTGAGGTTGTTTGACCATGTATGCATGTTTCTGGGCTGGCTCAGCTTTAGTAATCTGGATGTGTTTGCAGCTAAAGTGAATTAAAGCAAGAAAAAGTAAGTAAGGACTAAGTCTGGATGTCAGAATGTCTTGGTCTTATCTATATACTTTCTAGGTAATTTTACTGATAAGGTTTTGGGAATTTCTTATTAAAGAATGAGTGAGATACTTATCTACTGTAATGTAGATTCACTTCTATTAAAAAAAAAAGGCTAGGCAGAAGTGGTGCCATTGCAGCTTAAAGAGTAGAGATTTGGTAAGTTTCTTCATTTCTAAAACCTAAATATCAAGAGGAAATATGCTTTTGTGCCTTTTTGAAAAGCAGTCCCTTAGTGAATTGAGGTAGAGCAACTTTAAGCTTTAGTGTAATGATCCATATAATGGGAAACATTAAGTTTGCTGTAGCATTTATCCCTCTAGTGTTTCCAAACACAGGACTCAGTTCTGCCAACACTTTATGGATGTTTAAAGTTTAACACATGAAGAGTCCCATATGTCTGTCACAGGAAAATAAGAGAACATTGATTTGAAGGAGTCCTGGGCTAGGAAAGAATTCTTTCCAAGTTAAGTTGAAAGTACTTGGGGATACTCCTGTGTATGGAGATCAAGGTGGATTTAGGACTGTTAATGTTTTCCTGGGGGGAAAAAAAGTTAAATACAAGAACCTCCCCCCACCAGTGTGCTCTCTGCTCCAGCATCATAACATGCTTGCTTGATTATAGTAGTTTCTGAGATACAGTACCAGCATAGGGAACTCAAGTAACTAAGGAAGAGATAGAAAGGAGAACTTCTTAATGTAATGTTTTCTGAGATAATGTGGGTTTTGAATATTGATGCCATGTGGCTGAAGGACTGCTTTCACTAAGTGGAGGGAATTTTATATGGTAGACATAATTGCTGCATCACTAATTCATGAATGGCAGTGCTAAAGTGCAGCCTGGAGTATTTCAGGCAGGAGAAAGAGTTTTTTTAGATTCAGAAAGCAGAAGTACAGAAAATACCACTAGTGCTCTTTGATGGTCTCACCTTTGGTACTACATGTTTCCATAAAAAGTCATGAGAAAATGTCATATTCATTCTTACAGTTTTTTACACTGGAACTGTTTCCCAGAGGTCGATAACTGTGATTGTTGGCACAGTGATAGGCTTGAGAACCCCCCAAGTACTCCAGTGTCCCTTTATTTCCCTTTCCATTTGCAGCATTTGGTGAAATATCAGAAACCAATAGAAGCCTTTAAAAATGTCAGTATCTTTGGGGTTACTACCACAAGTATCCAGTAAGAAAGCAGCTTATGCCACATCATTTCCCTGAAGTACTTTCTGTAGCACATTCAGAAGCACAGACTACGATTAGCTGCTGTCTCCTACCATCACATTTAATTCTTTCCTTCTTTCAGAGCTCAGTCTATGGCCTGCACCCTGCTGCTTATTCCTGCCCATTTTCACCCTGCCTTTTGCCTCAGTCCTGCTACCCTACATCTACCAGTTCATCATTTTACCTCCCATACTTTACCCAGCTTTGCAGCCAAGCAGCTAAATTAATTTTTCTTTGCACCTCTTCTGTTTCTAGTAATTCCTGTTACTACCTATTAATCAGTTCTTAATGCATCCTTCTCCATGTTTATTGCTGTGTATCTTCTTTCTGTTGCTTATTTGGTTTTTAAATTATAACAAAGTAAAGACTTTGCCTTTTCTGTTTGTGTAAGTTCTCAGTGTGCTCAAAATGTTCAATATAGCTTCTTGCATTAAAATGTGTGAGCTCAAGGTGCCTAGAGATACTGATGCTAAGAATCTTACTAAGGGCATAAATGAATGAGACCTCTCTATTTAGTCTGCTGTTAGATTTGTGCATTTATATCATGCCTGTTATCCTGGAATCAAATTTTAGGGATTTTTGTTTGTCTTTGGATAGATCAAAAATAATGATTGGAAACAGTTACATTTTATCTGAAAGCTTTGACTGCTGTTTCCTGGTCCTAATTGAAGGAACAGTTTGTATTCTTTGTATTGTGCACTGTTGTCCATAGTAAATGAAGGTAAGTTGTATTTAGACTCTCTGGAGATGGTTGGAATATTCTTCCCATTCACATATTAGAGAGCATCACTCACTGAGTTGTTGGGATTTTTTTTCCTCTTCTGGTCTAATTTGAAGGACATGAATAAAGGAAAAGTTAACCTTTGCTTCTGTGTATTCTTGCAGACTTTTCCATCTAGAGATGCCTCCTTTCCATATAAAATTCAGTTGCCCTGTGTGGTGCCAGGCTCCACTTTCAGCAGCAGTGAGTACAGCACAGAGTCTAAAATCCTAGATTATGTGCAAGAGCTGGACTCTTCCTTCCATCCAGTCTTATCATTCCCTTCAGGTAAGTAATGCCATGACTCTTAACAGAGTGCTTGTGCTTGTGACAGCTGTAGAGGCTGTGGACTAACTGGTCTTTTCAATGATTTTTAGGGCTTGATTCTCTTAACAGAAAACTTCACACTGTCAAAATACATGAGTTTAGATTAAATGAAAATCTTGACTTGAACATCCTGACTTTTGAAAAACACATCTTCTAGGTTTCCCACAGCCTTGAAAGACTGGTCATGAAAAAAGGTGTGCTTGGGTGTTTCATGGTGTGTCTAATTGAGTCAGTGTTAGACCTTTAGAGAGGATGCTTCTGCCAGCACACTACCATGCCGTGGCTGTGTTGTTTTCATAAGCAACTTTCTTTCTGTTCAGGCCCTTTGGACTAGGTCTAAAAACTTTTATGTAGGTTTTCTGATTATTTTTGTGATAGTCAGCCTTTTTGATTATCTTGGAAGTTTTATGATTTCTTGTCATCTGATCTTTTAGACTTTTTGGACAGTAGTGTAGATGGTGTTGTCTGTGACTCAGCCCTGAAATTAGTGCAGGTGCAACTTGACAGTACTTGAGACTTCAAAACAACCACCTAAATGCTGTTATCAGCAGAAGGGATTGAATTTTCGTGGGATTGGTTTTGTTTTAGGAAAAACCTATTTCTAGGTAGTTACTGACCAGTACAAGGAATTGTTCTGTTCTGAGTGGCTTCTTTGCCACAAAATAATTCTGAAGATGAGGCTGGGACTTCCATGGAACTGTTTGAATCTTTAATCAAACACAGTCTTCCCAGAATGTCAGTGTAGGCACTGCAGCCTTGTATTAGGAAGTCAGGAATTAACTTAAGGCTTGGTTTTGGAGAACTTGTCACTGGCCTGTAGAGAAGACCCAAGTGTGGGCATGGAATCCAGAGAAAGCCTCAGCTCTGGCAGTTTGCATCCCATGTATGGCTTAAAGAGGAGATTATTGTAGGAGCAGACAGGAGAAATGGTTTGCTTGCTCACTCCAGGAGTGCAACAGCAAACATCTCAGGCAGCAGAGCTCTGTTGTGGACAGAAAAACATCACCTAGATCTTTCTTCTTTTACACACACTATCACTTCCCCTGGCAGCCCAGCTGGACCCCAGGGGTTTAGACATCTGTTCAAGGACAGTCTGTGCCCCTTGTGTTCATTCTTACCTCCCTCTTAAGGGACACTGGGGTGTCTAGCAAGAACACTGACCTTTTGTTTGCTCAGAAAAAGCTTTGTCATCATAAAAAAACCCTAAAAAGCTTTGGACTGTGCTGTGGCTACTGTTGGACACTTTGCCAGGATGGAGGAGGAAAACTGGTTTTAGCTTCATTCCAGTATCAAGAACGTATTTCTTAAGAAGTATTTATTCTCTTTTCCAGGAGCTTTGCTAACAGTAGTTGAGACAGGGAAGAAGTACCAGACTATCTCCTGATCATATGCAGTTCTCACTTTTGAGGGAGGGTAGATTCATGCTTTACTTTGTGTACTTTGCTGTCTCTGCCTCCTCATGAAGACTAATCTATCTGACATTTTCTTTCATGTGAAAGAATTATTGTGAATAAATGCATGGTAGAAGTTTTCCAAGTTGTAGCCTGCTCCTGTTTCATGTTTTCATTGCAGCTTTCTTGGTTATCCCTTTCCAGAGCAATAAGTTTTCTTAAAATACAGCTTGTGCTGTGCCCACATCTTTATATATAAAAATTGTCAACAGAGTAAGAGAAAAAGGGTTTGCTTTCGTTTTCTCTGTATGTTAAAAATACGTTGTTGGCATTTGTTTCATTTTGGAACTCTGGGAGTTGGATTTTTGTGTGTGTGTGTGCAAGGAGGGATTCAAGTTCAAGATTCAGATGCAGTTCTCTCACCTTGGTTTTTCATGTGGTTTGCTTTAAAGGTTAATCATATTTTGCAGGCAATCTAGTAAATAGTGCACTGGGACTGGCTTGCTGGTTTCCTCTCTTCTGGGAGCATAGTTGTCCCTATGTCTAAATCTTTCTTTCAGTTTCCAAATTACCAGGGATCTTGACTGAAAATGTCAGTGGTTGCAGTAGCACCGTAACATAACAGCACCTCTTTCAACTTGCACCTTGATAACTGGAAAATTGTAGTTTGTATCATAAGAAGTTTGGGGTTCTGGTGTTTCTGCACCTGGGCTGTGGATTGATTGAAGCAAGCACTCCTGCCCTTTCAGTTAAGATACAGGAGGACATCATAAAAAGTCGGAGTCACCCAGGTGGTTTCCCAGGTTAAAATAACAAATACAACAAATAACAAATAACAGCAAAACAGGAGAAATGCTTTGGTTCTCTCTTTACTTAAGTGTTGTGACTAATACACCTTTCAGAACTTCTTTGTTTAACTTGGAAGTAGAGTAGGAAACACAGCAAAAACCTTGGGGTGTTTTGACAAAGCAATCAAATTAGATCCCTATCAAATTGAAAAAAAAAAAAATTGGTCTTTATATTTAGGAAAATATGTTGAAAGTTTTCATCCTGGCATGTCCTGAGGGCACATGAGGCAATGGCTGTGCATAAATGTATTTAGTTCCCTTGGGCCCTGCCCACAGCTCTCTTCTCATTCTGAGTATACTAGCTGTCAAGCCTACTTCTTACATTGACACTTTTTTTTTTCAATTAAATTTCACTTGTAATTTTTTTCCCAGAAAGTCTTTCAGAGAGAGGTAGGGGTTTTTTTAAGCCTTCCTGCCTCACAACAGGGGACAGATTCCTTATCACTTGGATTGTTTTGCAGTTCTGCATTAGAACTCCTATCAGGAAATGAATTACATTACCCTGCCATACTTTTCTAGGGAGGTGGAGTGGGAATGTACCTTAAAAATACCCACAGGCTCCCAGCAGTAACAAATTCCAAAAGCATGGATTACTTTTCCCCAAAAGGCTGAACCAAAGCCTCTTCACATGATGGGAGAAGTGCACTGTGTGCTCTCTGCTGTGCTGGGCTTTGTGCAGGAGCTATCAGGAGGGAAGACCCCAGTCTTATTCTCACTCAATACCCTCCAGAGTCTGTTTCAGTCCTTAGCAATATTGCTCAGATTATGTTGAATGTGATGGGTGAATCAATGCCTAGACCTCTAGTGATGATGCATAATTCACTGGCTCAGAGTTGCCATCTTTCTAATACAGACACTATTCCTTTGGATTTCTGGTTTCTTTATTAGATATTCCTCTTCACATATACTTTGAAACATTATTAAGGAAGGATGACATCAAAGGAGAACCTGCTGATACCTCATCTTTGGGAGGGGAGTTCAAAGTATCTGCTGACAATGGTATGTAAAGCAAAATACTTTAATATTTGCAAGGCTGTTTTTCATTCGTCAGTATTTTCTGCCATGAAGGAGCTCAGTTTATAAACTTGTCACAAAGCAGGCTATCTGAGAATGTAATTGAATTATGGCTTTAGGTGGAAGAGGGATCTCTTCTCAGACCACAGTGTCAGATTCTCCTTAATTGCCCTGAGATGATCCCACCAGAGCTGCAGGGGAATACTACAAGTTGGGGGAGCTTGGACCAGGTGCCTGACTGCAGTCCTGTTACTATTTGGATTCCTATCAGCAGTTTGGGGCTATTATAAATAGTTCAGCAGTTGAGATTTCCTGTAAATTGTACCAATGGAAAGTAATTTCTCAACTTGATACATGCTTTTTCTGTTACAGACTATAATCCACATGTTTCTGTCAAACAATGGAGCAGTGGCTGTTTGTCTAATTCCAAATCTCACCTGGTGTTAGGAGCACCTGACCAGCTGTCAGAAGGAAGAAAGAAAAGGCATCTAAGTGAGACAGCAGTAGGTAAGACAAAAATAGCATTGCAAGAGGCTACTGCATCTTTTAAAATATGTGCTGCATGAATATCACTGGGCTCTGAGAATTAAAAGTTGTCTCCAAAAAGGATACTGTTATGAAACTTATGAAGAAACTGACTTAGAACACCATGAAAATAATTTGCTATTTTAAAGCATAGTAATCATCTTTCTTCTGAAGTGTACGTACAGAATGAAACAAGCTGCTGTATTTTATTTTTGGAATACTCCTAAAGGAAACTGCTCAGTAGTTCAACTGTGTTCTTCTACTAGTGGGTGTCATTCTTAATACAAAAGGGTTTTTTGTAATAGCAGTCATTGAAACAGACATTGCTAAGTTATCTGTTAAGTCATGTGCCCAGTGAAACATTTACTATTCCTGGCATCTTTGTCCACTGTATTTCATTTGTTCATGTGTACTGTCATTTGTGGTTCTGGATCCCTTCCAGACTTTTAAGAGGACTGTGGAGAGCCAGTTCTTACTGTGTTTTTACCCTTGTTACCTTTCTATTTTAAGCCACTGAATCTCTATTTCAGCACTTGGTAAATTAATAGGAAGTGCCCTAAAAGTTCTGTAGGACAATGTGATAATGTAGGGATAAAAAAATTAGCATACCACTGTAAAGATAAAAGGCAATATGCCTCTCCAGGCTGTTAGAATTGTAAAGCCTAACAGATTCTGTTACAAATTCCTTTATGTAACTTTTGGAAAACCTTTGGCAAAATTCTTCTCAAGATATTTGAAGAAAATAAGTCACTGAGCAAGAGGGGAAATGATGTTAGTTTAAAATTTCCCATGGGAAAGAATTAAAAGGTATAAATGATATATGATCAGTTAACATTGTCGTGGAATCAACTGCTGGTGCATATCCAGGCAAAACTGATAATGTAATCTTTCAATAGAGCTGGAGATACAGGAACTACTGCAGAGATGAATTAATAAAAAATTACAATCTATGATTAAAACAAACCCCAAAACCCACAATCCACGACCCCAAAGCAAGCCCACCCAACTAATTAGAAAGTTTTAGGAGAGAATATAAGCTGTTTGGAGGCACACTGAAAACTGCTTTGGATTTAGATGAGGGTTATCCTTTGAATCCTTCCCCTTGTGCAGTACAGCCCTGCCTTTGCTGTACAGCCTTCTCTCACACTCTCTGCCTGTCTCCAAGGGGGTGCTGTGCCCTATTCCCTTTCAGTGATCCTGTTTTCCATGCCACCCTCTCCCCTGACCACTTGCTGGTCCCCAAGAGATGGATGCTGACACAGTGTTTCTCAGTTTCCCTAAGTGTAGTCAACTGAGATCAACAACTGGAGTTACTTGGCCTGTAGTAAGAGAGAAAACATCTTGCTATAAACCTTTTGAAGTTACCATTAGTCTTCTGACAGTAGTATTTGATTTTTTGCAAGTGGAACCAAAAAAGCAATCTTTTATCATGAGGATCATGCCACTGTCAGTAAACTCTTCTGTGGTGCATTCATGAGTAGGAACACAAATTCTAGCTTATTAGTGCCATGGGTGCAGTACTACATATTTATTCCTAATTTGGGCTCTGTCTAGGAGAAATTATCCATGAGGAAGGTCACCCTAATGAGCAAGGCCAAAAATAAAAGCTGTGCCAGGGAGTTGCAGGGCTGCCTGGGAGACCATAGCTCATGACCTTGACCCTGTCTTTAGGATCAGTCTTACCTCTTTCTCCATGTTGGAATACACTCATTCTTTTGTTTCTTGATACATTAAGTCTGAGTTCTCCTTCTTACTGGAAGTTAGGTAGAAGGAAAGAGAACACTTGGTTGAATTATTAATCCCACTAAATGCTGCTTATACTGGGACTGAATGGGAGTAAACAGGAATTACAGTTTGTCTGGAGCAGTGAATCAGAAGAAACCACTGTTAGTTTGGAGATCTAAACTGATGCTGTTTGTTAGCCTTGCTGCCAGTTTTATCATTTATTAAGGAAGAAAGAGTCAGGGAGAACTTGTGAGATGCACCCCAACTAGAGAAGTGCTGCTGGGGAACAGGGGGAATCTGAGCCAGGTTGCATTTGTTGTGTGTGTAGTCTATGACAGCTCCTGAAAAAAAGTCAGGCTTTGCCCCTATGAAGCTGGTTCCATGAGAAAAAAATCCCTCGTAGGATTAGAGGGGTGAGTTTTGTGGAACAACAATGACAGCATGAATAGCAACTGTATATTTAGATGGCTTTTTTTAGTATCTAGTAAATTGTAAGTGGCTCACTCTAGGCTTCTAGAAATGACTTTATTCTGACTGTGTGGACAAATATCTGCAGTGTGATAGCCAACAGCTGGTATGTCTTCTCTCTTGCTGGTTTTTATGGCAGGGGGAAGCAGCGCTCGGTTTGAGACGTTCCCCNCGAAAGCAGCGCTCGGTTTGAGACGTTCTCCTTCCAGCGTGCAGAGCCCGAGTCCCACCACAGTTTTACCCCCACGAGCAGTGTCAATGCCATGTCTCGGCCCTCTCACAGCTCTTCATCACAGGTAAACCAAAAATGTGTCACTGTCTCAACTGAAATATCAACAGAGAGTTGTGCAGATCGATAATCCAAAGCCACGTGCCTTTTACGTCTGATTTAGTGTCGTAAGACAGTGCAGAGCATTTTTACAGTGAATTAAGTGGATTAGATTAACTGATTTATTCCAGATTGAGTATGTGGTGTTTCTACAACAGATACTTGCTTGTAAAAGAATTTTGCAGATCATATAACTGGAGTGTAAAGATTCGTACAAATCCCAGTAAATTTCAAGTTTGATTTATTGGCATTGTGACTTTTTTATTTTTTCCCCCAAATTTCATTAAATACACCAAGATTTATTTCCCCAATTTTACACTAGGGCACTTATGACCCTTTTTTCTTGGTGCAGCTGTATAAAATGGCCTCATGGTGCAAACAGAGTCACAAAATTTGTTAACTCTCAGTTTCCCTATTTAAAACCCTTTGTACAGAAATACAGGCAGAGTCCCTGGTATATAATTTGCTGAGGAGCAGCAGAACTCTGGTTCAGGGTACAGAAACACAGAGTTTACTGGAATTAATGGAAAATTCACAAGGATATTCAGATTCAGGTCCCATGGTTTTGCTACGCCTAGTGGTATTCTGGTGCTCTATAAGTCACCATGTTTTAATGCAGAGTTGAGTTTAAATGTGTGTCCCACACAGTTTAGACAACACACACTCCTTCATTCTCTGAGTCAATCATCATCAGAGAACACATAAATGAGCACTTCAGAATAGTCTGTTTCCTTTAAAGTTCAGCCTTTCATCTTGTCAACTTCTGATGTTTCTCTGCTAACATATTTCCTATGATTTGAGCTGACATCCTCTTGTGTTGATTCTGTTATTCAGCATAACTCCAGGAGGAGGTTGAGAAGTGAGAGCTCCTATGATATAGACAACATTGTTATTCCCATGTCACTGGTGGCACCATCAAAGTTGGAGAAACTACAGTACAAAGAAATCCTTACTCCAAGGTGTGTTCACGACCTCTTTAATTGCAAAGACATGAAAATGAACACGAGAACATTAACAAAGAATATCATTTAGATGGCGTTAGAAAATGTTATAACATTAAAGATGATCTTTTCATGCACTTGGGTTTTTATCTGTGCATTTCAGTTCATGTGACTGAAGTGGTGGGAAGACTGGACAGCTGATAGTACAGGAGAAATAGTCTGATATACACAGGGGTGTGGCAGATGCACAGACTGGCTGAAAACAGACGTGGATTTATATCATCTTAATTGTAGTTATGGCCTTTAAAATACCATAAGGCTGACAAGCTCTGAATGGTTTTTTGGAGATTGCTCTCTTTTTTCGTGTGTTCACAAGAAAGTTGTAAACTATTTTCTGTGAATTAACAGAAATGGATTCAGTGCTTTTTTTTTTTTAAATTTAACCATTCTGATAGACTAAGCTTATTTCTTTCCATACAGTGTAGGCCTGCAATCCATGATTCTAAGACTTTTTCCTCCTTTGTTTTAGAAGGAGAACATCTTTAGATTTTAAAAACAGGGTAATTGCTCTCTTCTGCTTCAGTGTCTTAGTAGCACTTTGCCTGAAGTGCTAAATGTACTTACTCTGTACTTTAAATCCATAATATGTATTTGCTTTTTTATTGTCTCTGAAGTTGAAAAATACTATTACAACTGTATTGGATATCTTAAAGACTGTGTTAGGAAAAGGAAAATTTAAATACCTTGTTGGGAAAGGAAAATAAAAATTTCAGCCATCTGTTTTCAGCACCTTAAGTTTAATTTGATTTTCTCTGTCTTATTTCTAGCTGGAGAGTTGTTGAACTTCAACCTTTAGAAAAATCTCAAACAGATGAAGAAGAGGTAGGCTGTATTTTAATTAAACCACTAGGTTTATATAAAGTAGATACAATATATAATTGGGGTTATTGGTACATACTTTCTGAAAACACTGACTTCATACAAATCCCAGTAAGTTTCAAGTTTCAAAACTAAAGTGTTAAGTATCAGATTGTGAAAATGTGTTTTACCTCTACAGTGGAAGATAAAGATACAAGCAAGTATACCATTAATACTCCTTGTTCATTGTTTGTCTGGCTCTTCTGCCCCTTGCTGCTGCACAGTCAGCACTCCCAAAGGGTCCCTTGGGTCAGGCTGTGCCACCCTGCTCCTGAGCACTGTAAATGTTGCCTCTCCCAGTGTGACTGTCTTCTGGGGCCACCAGTGCTGTCCCTCCCTCTCATCCTCTCCTGCCATGGCCAGTTCTCATGGCATGTTGCTCTTCATGTGGTAATCGGGCATCTGGCCTGTGGGTCCAGCAAGTTTCCTCAGTTTGCTTTTCAGTGTTTGTTTTCCTGCAACCCTCCTGTTGGGAACAACTTTTCTGCATTGTCAGGAACAACATAACCTTCAGCATTTCCTGCATGCCTGTTGAGCTGAGTTTGCAAATCGTGGGCTAGTTTTGCTTCTCCAGATATAAGAATCTACTTTTTTCTTCAGGGAATGTTCATGGACTTGGCTAGGGGTCTCTTTCTCCCCAAATCAGGGCTTTGAGGCATTTCCTAACCTAGGGGTGAGTGTACCTGCAAGTCTAGTCTGTAGGTTGATTTTCTGTCTTTCCAGTCTTCTTGTGGCTTCTTTGCCAGAAACCTGTCAGTTTTTGCTGTCCTTTGGACATCTTTAATCTCCCTCCAGTCTCTGCCACTATCACCAGTTGTAACTGTAGGATTTGTATTCCTGTCTTTATTATTCACAATATCTGTTCTTGAGCTGCTATTTGAGAGAATCTCTACAGCAGAGGTTTAGTTGCCATAGCAGTAGAAAAAGATGGCATTTAGGGAGCAGTTCAGAAGATCTCACTCCCTTGGGGTAGAAAATACACTCTCCACAAAGGCATGAACTTCCTCTGACATTTACTAGGTCTGTAGCTCCCTGCTCCAGAACCTTTCCTTTAGGAGAACATCATGGTCTCAACTCCTGACCTGGCATAGTTGCACTTAGCTGGCAGCATACTCTTGGGTTGGAAGGAAAAACTTTCTTTGTCCCTGCCTTTTCCAGTGCAATTGAGAAATTCCTGTGAAATCTGTGGTCAGATTTATCCACCCACTTCTACTCACTGGCTTCTGGGTTAGTACCGTCCCAGCTAGCAGGAAACATGCCTGTCCTTCCTTTGTACTGAGAAGGTCAAATTCCACACACAGGAGAACTCTCCTGCAAGGATATTTAATTAAACCATTTGGAGAATAACTAATAAAGGCAGCAAGGGCACACTGTCCCTTGAGCATCTACTGTTCATTGCTGTCTTCATCCTGGTGTCTGGGGAGAAGTGAAGAATTTCAACAGTGATTTGCATTCAGGGTTTCGAGGAACTTGCACGGAATCAGTGGATTTCTTCTTTAGATTTCAGATCACACAGAGATGACTTGTCTCGTGCTTTTAGTGTATTTTGCTGAAGGGACTTCAAGTTCTTTCTCTGAAGTTCATGGACTAATGTCTGAATTAGTAGCCCACCCAGTACATTTGTGTTTGGCATGACTCTCAATCCTGTATGATTCATCCTCTGGCCAGGAAATCACTGGAGTTAACAATACAGCAGCTTTGCCTCCCACTGTGGCCCACTGCTTCTGTATCATCTGTCAGCTACTGGGTAAAAGGAGGGAGAGAGATGAGGGACAGAGAAAAATGCTAATGATCTTGTTTGTGTAAATCATCCTTTGCCAATTTCCCCCTTTCTTTTGGGGTCGTGTTAATTAGTTTGGATGTTTTTCAGGGTACTGAGAAAAGGTGATTGACCATAATTCTTCAACTTCCTCTAGCTATGAGCTGAGTTCCATTTGCTACTGAGTGAGCTTGTAAAAAGACATGAGGAAACAGCACCATTACCTGTTGGCATTTTCTGCACTCATGCTCTGCCACTCTTGAAATTGCTCCATGTGCTAAAGTCAAGGCAAACTTCAGTAGGTCATTCACATAACACAAGGGAAGGCAAAATATACTTTCTGCTTTTATATAGAATGCTCTTTTTCTTTATTTCACTGCATAGTAGCTTGTGGTGGGGTTGGAAACGATGTAACTTCAAAATTTTTTTTGTGGTACTACATAACAGTTTCTTCTCTATCTTCTGCATAGCTAAATTTAGAACTTCAGGGTTGTCCTTGTGTCAAGCAGTAGTCAGGGATTTCTGCCACTGGATAACTTTTTTCTTCATCTTTGTTGTCTTTGTCATCCTAATCTTTGTCTTCTTCACTGTCTTCTTCATTTAGAGGCTTTCAATGCAACAACCCATATCCATGCAATAGACCTGCATCCAGCATTTACTAAGTTACAAAAAAAGTGAGGTCCCCAATTTGTCATGCTCCATGTGAGCCACACTTCCAAGCATGGAAACTCAGCACTTTCTGGGAATCAGGCCTATTCATTGTGCTTTTGAGAACAAAAAGCTTACCTTTTATGGGTGCATTTTTGTGTCTGGATATTTTGCCTTATAAGAACAAAACTGGCAATGCAAAAGTTAATCTACTATCTATGTCTGCTCTATTACTTGCTCTAAAAATACTTTCTGGAAATAGAACATTTGAGTTTCCTGGTTTGCATGTATGAATTTGCAGTTTTATTGCTTTAAGGCATGGGAGGGTGTGGCACAGGTTTTCCTGTTTTGTTTTTGTTTTGATTTGTTTTATCCAGGTTAAAGCTTCTGGAAAGGCACAGCTGTAACGTTCAAGTTTATTTTGCAGTTGTTTTAGTAATGACAAACCCTTTGGAGTAATTCCTTGTGCAATTAGTTTTGCATAAGTGTTTTCGTGGCCTATGACTCAGTTTCCTGTGGAGCCAAAGAGTGAAACACAGATTTTGTTGTTTTGAGAACCTTTCAGAAATATTCCTGGTGCTATTCAACATGAATGCACAGCATGTTGTAGCGTCATGGGGGGATCCAAAGCTTAGTTTTCTTTGAGTGAAATCATTAGACATGCCTCACAAACAGGCCTTCCCCACAGCCTCCTCTCTCTACATCACTGCCAGATCCATCCACTGAGGCATGACTCTTCCTTTGTCCTTTTTCAAACTTACCTTAGCGAGGAAAAAACACCAAATTTCTCCTGTTGGAGAACTTTTAAATTAATTTAAAGCTGTTAGAGGAAATGCTGGGGAGTGGCAGAGGTTGTGGTGAACCAAGGAAGACCTTTTATTCTGATGTCTTGAAGTTTTTATCCATAGAACAGATAATTTTTAAATAAGAAAACTTACTGCTCAAAAGAATAGGGTGGAACTCTCTTTAAATAAACAAGTGGTTAAATATGCTATCACCAGCTATGAAAAACAAACAAGGCTTATTTCTGTATTTTTCAAAACTCTTCACTTGGAGAGGAATGTAGACTTCGATTTTTGAATGGAAACTTGTTAAAAATGAAATTTCTTCCCAGCATGAGAAGTTTTGGCAATTTGCTAAGTGAAGTATTTTCAAATTCCTAAGTTTTTCTTTCTAAATTATATTTTGTTTCCAGTTCAAAGAAAATCCAAGCACAGAAAAATCCTGAATTTTCCCCAAGGGAATAACACTTTTGTAGTTCATAAAACTCTCACTTTCATGCTATACATCACTGACCTTGGAAAGACAGAATGTGAACTGAGATGTGGCCCTGTTTGGATGCTCTCCAAGTGACAGAGCTGGTGAATTTCAGAGAGAAGAGGAAGCCCATTAGGTTCACTTGCATCAAAGGATACCAGCAGCTAGCAAAGTGGTTTATATTTAACATAAATAAATAAAAGCAGTGAAGGAGCCTTCAGCAAGGAGTGATGAGATGAGCTGTTGGAGTCCAGGGTATTCCTCTGGAAACCCTGGACAGTCAGAGACCTGTACAGGGGGGTTTAAAACCTGTACAGGGGGGTCTGAGAAATGTACAGGGGGGTTGCAGACCCTGGCATAGACCCCAGACAGGCAAGGGCCTCGACTACAGTCCATGGGAAAAGTTACCAACACTACGGGAAGAATTGCAAGCTCTCAAAGGTAATAGAAAGTAGTAATATTTTAACATTAAGAATTTTAGAATAGGGATGACCAGAGACAAGATGGAGGATTCTGGGCGTTGCCCTGGGGTCTTCTCCTTCTCATTAAGGGTTTTAGAGTAGGGATGACCAGAGACAAGATGGAGGATTCTGGGCATTGCCCTGGGGTCTTCTCCTTCTTCTTCGATTCCATTTTGCACCTTGATGATGACATTAAGTAGATTTAGAGGGATTGGGTTAGAGTGAAAAACACCTGTTTAGTGTAGAGTGTAGATATTGGTTCACAACTGTAAATAATGTGCACGTAATTTTCTGTATATAAGATGATGAGCTGGGGGCAGGCGGGCAGTCGTCACCAGTTGCCCGTGCTGTCCAGACCCTGGCAGAGCTCAGAGAAAAAGTTTGTGATAAGATAAAATAAACAAGAAGAGCAGCCTTGAAAAAGAACATCTAAAGGCTCCTCATCTTTTCTGCGGGTGGCTCGGGGCTTCCCGAGGACCAAGGGTGAAGAGCACCAGAATCTCAGGGGAACAGAGAGACCCCCTAGAATGAGCAAACTAAGCAGCCTTTTTGTCTGAAGGTTCTTGTGGAGTGCTGGGCTGAGGAGCTGGGCAGCCACAGTTGTACAGATGGGTCCTGTGTGTGATCCCAATCAAAGTGAAGCCTTTGGGATCACACTGATTGGTTGTGATCCTTTGCCATTGCACCTCTAATGGCTGTGAGCCACCTCGGTGCTGAGAGACTCGATACGGGGATGGCTCCCACAGAAACACCAAGTGGAGCCTTGCCAGTGTCTCTGGCACTGCAGTGAGGATTTGCATTTGGTTCTCTATTTTGTAGGCTCAGCTGGAACATAAATGGTGTTACCTGTACAATACCACTGAGGAGTTTGCTTTAGAAAGAAGAAAAAAAAAAAAAAGGCAGTTTATTTTCCATGCCCCTCCCTAGTTATTACTATAATTCTTGTCCAGGACTGATCTGGCAGTGCAGCTTCACAGCTCCTATGACCAGGGATTGTTCTTTCCAAGAATTTCTCAGCTTTTGAGTTGGGACTAGCTGGCATAAAATGCATGGTTGCAGCGCTCAAATGCTCCTGCCAAGCTCAGCTTTTTAGGTGAACTTTGAATGGCTTGGAGCACTTTGAAACGACTGTGAGCTGTACTGGAGGGATCCAGCCAAGAACTCCCCCTGCCATCAGGGGAGTGAGGGGGAGGGGCAGCCAAGTGCTCCTCAGCCAGCCCTGGCTGAGGAACAAACTTCTGGTGTGTTGCCATCAGAGAGACACAGATGGTACTTTCACACTGAAAGTCAGGCACAATAGCTACATCTTTTACCTAAAAAGTTGGCTCTTGTTTTGCTAGAGCAGGTAAAGTGCTTGCATTTAGGCTGGTTTAAGCTGTACTTGGGATGGTGCAAACCGTTGGGTAAGAAATAATATCTTCAAAGCAGAAGCCATTTTCTGCTTGGTTTCACAGCAGGAATGTGGCACCTCAGGTTCACCAAGTTCCTCTCTGTGGAGTTACCAAAGTCCTTGGTGATCTCAAACCTATTTCTCAGTGCTTAAAGAGCACCTGGCAAATCCTGCTGCCTCCCAGCCTCCTCTTAAAGCAATCTCTGGAAACTGCTGGAATTTTTGCTCGTCTTCATTATGTACTTTTAATACTGCCTTAATTTGCAAATGAATACTTGTCCTCTGAATTTTCTGCCTCTCACCGCAGAGAAAAATGTGTTAGTTGCATGGAGGAGGTGTAGCCTCTATATCCATTCGGATCAACCACAGACATGTAAAGAAATAAAGCTAAAATGACAGCACCCCATACACCAGAGCTCTTGTAAACCGAATGCATGTCAATGTGCCTTTGTAGTGAAAGCATGCATTGTGTCGCCTCTTCTTGTCTGTTGAACAGACCTTTGCAGCATTATATGTAGTACTGCTGGTGGTGTTTTTAGTGATGTTCCTGATGGCAGCTCTCCCTGTGTCTCCTTACAGGTAGAGGACCTGTCAGACCAAGCTTTTTCCTTGCGCCACACCAAGTACGAGGAAAGGGAGCGTGCGAGGTGGTCGCTGTGGGAGCAGAGCCGCTGGCCCAGGAGGAACAGCAGGCAGGTGTCTTAGCTTTGATAAGAGCCTCCCTATTGAACCTGCTCTGGGTTGTGGTACAGCAGTGTCAGAAATGCTGTCACAGAAGTTTGAAAATGAGGGCACCGTTCATTAATTAACTCATCAGGGACAGTACCAGGTATGTTTAACTTAGCAGCTGGTAAGGGAAGGCAGTGCTGAGGCACGCATACTTACAGAAATTGGGCATGTTGGTGACCTGGCATTAGTAACAAACATCTTCCTCACTGAACAGAGAGCTCTGCTAGACTGTGCCACTCCCAGTTACTATGACTTTAGCCACGCAGTGCATCATGAGTCCTTCTTCGCTCACCTGACTCAGCTGAAACTGCACAATGTTCACAGATGTGTTTCTGAAGGGTCCTGGGCTGTGTCAAGGGCCTTACACTTAGAAAATCATTGTGTGAATGGTTCATTCTCACAGATTGCCATCTGGTGCAGAACTCATCAGATTTAAATAGAACCTCTAAAAGTCTTGCAGAAAGTAGTGTATATCGGAACAAACATCATAAACCTGCATCTGCAGTTTGGCCCTGAGAAAATGATTCCTGTAAATCACTTCACAATCTGCCAGGGCAAAAAGCAGCCTAAAAAATGTTGGGATAACTTTTTTCTGCTATTTATCATATGCTTGTGTCTACTCTTTTTTGAAAGTGAACCATGACACTAGGAATAAAAAGTCAAAGACAGCTTTTTTAATGCAGGATAAAAATAAAGCTAAGCCATATTGAGAAATTTTATTTTAAGTAATTTTATATTAAGGAATCCCAACTTTAGAAAGTGTACTGAGAAATAAAATGTTCTGTATATACCTTAATTTTGAAATTGTGAACTCCTTGCTAAAATCTTAGTGCTGCTTGAATTGAGAATTAAACTGCTCATTGACATGATCAAGGTCAGGCTTCCACCTGGAATTTCAGATGCATGCCACTATTTTAAATCTAGTTTAAATTTCTGTTAAAAGTGTGGTCAAAATTCTTAATCTTACTACATTTTTGATTGCTTTGGGCTTGAGTCCAGAGCAGAAGTGGTAAGGGGGAGCCCAAGGACTTGTGTCTCTAATTGCACTTGCCACAGTGCTGACAGTACAGTTTGGGCCCCACAGGCTCCTGGGGGTGATGCCACTGTCCCAAGTGGAACAGCCTGTGGCTCACTGATTCCTTTTGTCCAAAATTACAGTTCTGGTGAGCATGTGAAGCGAGATGCAGGAGTGGGACCAGTCACTAGCTGTCTGCAGCCAGGGTGTGCCTGTCCCACCCATTTTATCCACTTAGTTCCTCCACATAGCACTTTGCTTTGGCTCCAGCCAGCAAGGTCAAGAGCCACACCAGTTTTCCTCTGCTGTTCTGGTTTAAGCAAGCAGAATGGAGGTAGCATGTACGGAGAAACTGAACACTTTGAAAAGAAAATATGAATTGCTCATGGCAATGTGAAAGGTCAGGGAGTAGCTCTTAAAACTCATTTCTAATTCTGCACTAGATCTTACAGCAAAAATGCTGATGGCCGACCCAGCCAGGACTCGGTGCAGAAAGATCACTGTGCTGCTGACCCTGCTCCTGACCCAGCTTCAGAGGCCCACAGCTCTGTTTGTTCAGGGATGGCAGCACTCTGCAGGGAGAACCAGGAAGAGAAGGTGGGTGCTTCCAGTGGCTTCCAGGTCTGGTCAGTTCTTCAGTCACAACTAAGAGACCTGAAGATATTCTCCTGCCTCACTGATCAGAATCTCAGGCTGTCACCCTAGTTAATGTGCACTGAACACATTACTCCTGTTTAGAACTACATTGCTGTGCTTTGTAAATTAACCCCAGATGTGTCAACAAGTGTAAGTTTCATTGCTCAGGACACATGGCACATGTTTTTGAGGCAAATATGGAAGGACTGGGTTCAGGCTGGGGGTTTTTTCAGGGGCGTTGGCCAAGGTTCCAGGCAGGCCTGATCATTAGGGGGTCAGGCATCCTGATGGTCTGGCATTGTGGAAAAGAGTTTCCTTGCCTCTTTAAGGGTAGGTCTATTATTAGTTCAAAACCTTATGCAGCCAGCTTACATCTTTGTGCCTGGCAGTGTTGTTTTGTATTCTTAATCTGAAGAGCCCTGCAAGCACTGTAAAGAAAGACACTCATTTGTTACTTGATAGCACATGATTCTGCACACAGTTAATTAGTTCAGACTCAACTGAAATCCCTTTTTATTCTCTCTACTCTTTTTCCACCCTCACTCCTACTCTTCTGCTTCCTTTCAGTCTGGGCTGTGGGAACTTCGAGTTTTTCCTCTAAAAGATGAAGAAGTAGAAGCTTTACTGTGCCAAGATCAAGTAACGAATCAGACTGAAATGTCAAGTGCAACTCTCCCCAGCAACTCTCCCTGCACTCCAGGCACACCCACTGCTTTGCCAGACAGTGGCTATCCAACAAGAAAACAATCTACCCAAGAGTCAGAAGACTGCAAAAGCATTTGTCTGGGAAGCAACAGTACAAGGAAACAAAGGTGACAGGGAATAATGTGGTTCATTAACAAAGCCAATTAAGGTGGAGAGAAGTGTAAGGTAAAAATCTCTAGTTCACACAGCATATGACAACACAATTCAATATCTTTATGTTAGCTGCATATAATATATTTTCTTTCTTGCTTTGTAACAGGCAGGATAAATCCCAAAGACAACACTTTCTTCTTCCTGAACCCCAAGAGAAAGTAATTATTTCAAGCTGGAAGTCTAATATTCCCAGTGTTGGGAGTGGGCGCACATAAATTGCTGGCACCATTCACTTTCTGTTGTCGTATTGCCACATTTGTCAGTAATCATCCTTTTCTGTTTGTTCGTTTCCAAATGCATATCTGGTTCTAGTGGACTCTAGTGCAGCAGGAGATGCTGTCTACCTTATCCAACAACTTCAACTGAACACAGAAAAACTACTTGAAAATAGTGGGGATCAGCGTTAGCCTCCGATTATTTTCCCGTGTGGCACGGCCACGGGGCAAAAGCCTGTGTCTCTAAGTGCATGTGTAAGGTAAGGGTAGGTGAGAACCAGCAGTTCAAGCCAGGGGATCTGGAAGCCTTGCATCGAGCTGAAGCCATGTAGCTGGCTGTCAATAGTGCCAGGGCACGTTTCATATTGAACTCCTCAAGCAATAAGGTAGAAGTAGCCCACTGCATTGCCACAGCCAATGGATCTGACACCGGGAAAGCAGGGTCTGTGGGGAGGGAGAGACAGGAGGAAAGAGGGGTGGAGCCAAATCAGTGACACAGCCCGTGGAATGTTGTGGTTTGGATCATCTTACTTCCTTAGTCCTTCAGTAGCTAATGAGGCTCATAATACTTTGCTTTAATATGTTAAAGTCTCGTTCTTATTTCTGTACAGTGCCTTGACGAGTCTCGTAAGTATGCCAACATTTGGTGACTAGCTGGAAGGGAAAAGATGATTGATGTCTTGAAGAGCAATAAAAAAAAGAAGCCCCAAATCTTTCCATTGTGATTCTGGATAGATTTTTCATTTCCCAATGCATTCACAGTGACAAAACAATGGCAAGTTGTTTAAACTTGCAATCTAAATAGCATAGCTTGGAATGTATTGCAATCCCAAGAGGTATTAACAAAGATTAAACATTGAATGTAGGTATAATCAACCAACAGGCAGTTTTTCTGTGTAGGACAGTTGAAGGCAATTTAATAGGAGTCTCTGTTTTTCGTGCAGTTTTCTTCCATGTGTAATATCTGGAATGGCACTGGACAGATGACCCAGTTTTAGTGTCAATTTTTTTTTTTTTTTTTTTTTTTTTTTTTTTTTTTTTTTTTTTTTTTTTTTTTTGGTCAAAATGACAGGAAATACAGACTGGGCATATGAAAACAGTTCAGTAAAGTTTCAACACTACAACCTATTGCTACATTGTAGTTTATTGCACATTCTGATTATTTTTTAAACACTTTTTTTAACACTGGTTTGTCTTAAACTTGAATCTTGCCTCAATGTCTGATACAATAATCTTTGATGCAAGGTTGTTTTTTTAATTAAAAGTTATTTCTATATATGTTGTATATAGTCTGAATTTGATGCCTTTTTAGAAGTGAAGAAGAAGCAGCAGTACTTCCTCCTGGCACAGAGCTCTGCTTGGCCTGCACACCCACTGCAGCTTTGCTGTGGTGCTGATGCTGTGAGGCCAAGGGCCCCCTCAGTGCCTCAGTACAGAGGTGTGTGTTGCCCTCTCTCTTGCCCTGCATCTGCTTCCAGGAAAAAGTTTCTGAAAGGTCAGTATCTCAGATGTTCTGCGGGTCTTTTCCATCCCCCTGTCTACTCCTCGGGAAGCCTCACCTGAGCCAGCAGCTCTCAGCCGGCTCTGTTGTAAGGTCCGGGCTTCCCGTGTCGTCTGACCCCTGCGGCAGAGGGAGGAATTGCTGCGCTTTGGGACCAAGTACAGCAGCCACTGGAAGGGTGTTTAAAAGGAGGCCAGAGACCCCCTGTGTCACAGGAGCTGGGTTATCCCAGTTTGGTCATCCTGGGGAACTGCAGAGCATCCTTGCACTGCACTTCAGGTCCCAGCTGCACATGGTGCCAACCATCAGCCCTGGTGTGGGCTAAAGAGCTGCTGGGTCCTTGTCCACTGCAGGGCCTGCACAGGCAGGCAATGCTCTGAGCAAGGGGAACCACCTTCGCTGTGTCCCCTCTTGGATGCTCCTGCCAGCCCTTTTGGGAACTTGCTATTGCTTCATGATAAATAAAAATAAAAATAGCAATAAAAAGGATAGTCAGGGAAAGGCTGAGCAGGCACAAGACAGAAGCAAAATGTCTGTTTGGTCATTATCACTCAGAGCAGAAATTACTGTAATAAGTTAGCAAGACACCATGCTCTTCATGCGGGAAAAGCCAATT
>VWYO01023000.1:0-18794 GCA_013400275.1 Rhadina sibilatrix
TATATACATATATAAATATTTAAATATTTAATATAAATATATGTGAATATGTGAATATGTAAATATGTAAATATAGAAATAATTGTTCATTTAAAGTACTTGATTAATTTCTCTCAAAAATGTACAATAAATAGGAATACACATATTCTATGAACTGCCATGGTTATGGTCTGTATCAGTAAGTAAAGGGAAGGACTCAGACTTCAGCAGTTGCATCTTACATACAACTTGTTTGTTAGGGAGCTCCTGTTCACTGTTTTGGCCTGTGCTGCACTCAGATCTGTGCTACGCCCAGATGTCATTTAATGAGACACTGTGGATGGGATAGCTGGGATGATGGAGCATTTAATAATTTGGAACTTTCTGGCCCCCTACACCAGAAAGCAAGCCCTGAACACCAGCCCTCACAATGTATAGATACAACCTTTAGAATCCACTGTGCCACTATCAAACTAGTGCGAGCTTGTATGCAGAATGCTGCAGGAACATGATAGGACAATCATGTACTATAGACAGTCATGTACTATGGATCAAAAAATGTTTCCTCCTTTCTGATTATACCATTAAATTTTTCAACTGTATTAATAATTGTACAAATATATCAGTTACTGCCAATGGAACACTGGCTTTCTTCAGAAAAGATCATGGTTATAAAGGAATTCAAACACATGAGACATTTTAAATTAGATAATAACTGCAACTGAACTACGAAGGTTTTCTTCAGGGACCCTACTGAATTGCAGCTCCATATCCTGATCATGGTTAAATACTTTAAGTTGCTTTGGGTTTGTATTTTTCTGTTTGTTTTGTTTGTTCGGGTTTTTTTCATTATCTAGAAATCTTTCTCTCACCTTCAACACCCTGAGGTCTGGATATGTGCTGCCTATAATATATTCAGCTCAATATTAATGAAATACCAGTGCTTATTTGATTGACAGCACTGATAGTCAGGAACTCGCATCCTCACATGACCACCACTGAGATGCCTCCTTCACAGAGCTATCAGTTAGCTGGACTAATTTCACCCCTCCAGCTTTCTAAATTATTAAAACTCTCTCAGGGTACTAAGTATTCCAAGTCTTGACTCAGCAGAGTATATTTTTTAGATTTTCTCCAAGAAACTGTGATTCTAGAAGTAGTATCTCAACAATGTATAGACTGTTCCTGGGCATATGCAGCAACATTCTTTTCAACAGAACCAGGCCTTTTACTTTTCTTCTTTTCTGGGGAAGGTCAATTACATCAACTTTTTTATTACCAAGGATCACTCATGTGACTTCATTCTGTGTTTAGCTCTGTCATTGGACTCAAAACACACTGTTTTAGTATCACATTGTCCACCTGAATTTAATCTATCCTTCCCTCTGACCAAACTGCCAAAACATACATGTTAAAGAACATTGGAGAGATTTAGCTGCTGTAATACCAATGTCTCAGAGATGAAGGCCCTAAGGCAACTTTTATGTTTCTGCAAAGGAAGTAAATGCATACTCGTGTCCAATATATCTGCAGATCTTTCCATCAATACTTTCAAACACATTCCTTTCCACATGAACTAATCTGAAATGTACCTTCAGATATTCTTCTCTTTTTTTTCTGTTCCTTGTATCCACTGCTCTTCCCCAATAAAAATGAAAACTTGGAATTTTTTAGTGTCACTTCCATAGGATAACCTGTGTAGTTATTCCACAGGTGCCAGTTGAATCTAATGCAGACCACACATGAGAACAGCCTCAAGGCAAAAATCAATACCTCTCTTTCAAAATCCTCCTCAAAATTCTCTTGCTTTATAATGTAAACAGCAAACAGAAATGTGCTCCTGCCTACATAGCTGAAGAACAATAACTGCTGAACCTAACTTCTTAAGAATTTTTTTTCATTTTTCACTTCATTTTCTTCATGCCTCATAGAAATTTTGTTCTTATTTAACTATTGAAATTATTTAAATACTCCTTCTAAACTGTGAATTATTTGAGCAAGTATTTGGTGTTGGCTAGGTAACAACATGACATGACCCCACTCAGCAGTGCTCTGAAAGCTGTGATGTGTTACAGGAAAGCCCAATCAAGCTTCTCCTACCACCCAGAAATCTTCACTGCTTTCACCTGTGGAGTAATTTAGATTTGTGCATAGAGGCACAACACCATCATTCCGACTGGTGCTGACATTTGCTTTAGTTCAGGCACAAATGACTGTACAGTATAGAAGGCAGGATGATGAGGAACGTGTTATGAGCATTAAAAATCCCCATTGACCTTTAAGCTGAAGTCAGAACTGAGCTTCTAGCAGCAGCAGCTGAGCAGAAAGTTATGAGGAGCCTCTGGTATGTGTCTACCTAGTAACTTTATCCAATTACAGTTACATTTGAAGCAAGGTGAAAATTCCTTTCATTGCCATAAATGAAGGGCACACTGACCAGATTTTGACAAGTACTGACTCTCCTCTAACATGCCCATTTAGAAGAAGAGGAGAGCAAGAGAGAGAAAGTAAGAGAGAGAAGTGTGTGGAGGATAAATATGACGAATTTGAAGCCTTTTTTCAGATATTTTTGCAACTTGATGTTAAATTTGTCATGCTCCATGAGCACAGCAAAGCAGTGCAATGCAAAAATTTCTGCAGCCTGCTTCCATTTTTCTTTTGGTCAAGGCTCATTGGTTACATTGTGTCAGCCACAAAACCAGAGAATTTTCTAAGCAGTGGAATTCCTTCCAAAGTAACTTCTCTGAACCTTCATTACACTGCAAGCCTTTTGATTTTCACTCCAAAATATCTAACAAGAAAATTTCTTCAGGACATGAACTAATTGTTGTACTACCTGTTAGCTGAAAAATGTCTGACACCCTGGAGATGGTTTTCTAGTACAGAACACTATAACTTTACTTCTACAAATGAAATAAGTTAAAAGTAAATAGGCATCCTGTTCTGTGTAAAGCTAAAACCATTTCTCCTAAGAAAGAAAAAGAATATCTGGAAAAATGGATAGAAATTGTATAACCCTCTTTTGCTACCTGCCACTTCACTATTCACCCCATAAAATTTTTCCAGGCAGCATTCCTGCCTCACACAGTTGAGGAAAGAAGAAAACAAAATGGAAAGAGGCAGTAGTTCTTGGCGGTTTGCTATCTTTACTCTTCTGAAATTCTATAAATTATCTCATCAAGCTGAAGTAACATCGTCTTCATGTTTCTTTCTCACAGCTAGTGGCTATCTGTTGTAAAGTCTTTAGGAAAATCTTAACTGGCAAGTGAAGGTGCCACATGTCTAATGGCCACACAAAACAAAATAAACAGTATAATGAGAATGATATGCTAGAACAACCCTATTTAATAAAAGTAACTCATATTTAAACTTCTCTGATGTTCTGTAAGAATTATTAATGACAAACTTTTTGATATTTCAAACACTTATTATTTTCTAATAAAATAATATATATCCCTTAGATGATGTGGGATTTTTAACCATGGTGCTCAAGATTTTTAATACTGTTGAACAAATTTCCTGTAAGAAGGATATCTTTGTTGCCAAATACAAAAATTTTGATAATATTATAATAAATTTTAAAAAGCAAACAAACAAACAAAACAACACAAGAAAAAAGCACCCACTATTCTTAAACCTGAAAATAAATGACTGGATTTACATGAAAGAAATTTCACCATCATTTGAGTTAACATTGAGTGACTTCCATACATAAAACAGACATGCTTGAAGGACACACTACAGATTTCATTTCAGCATTAAAAGCAGTTATCATACTTATTTCTTCAGACTGATTTCTGATCAAGACCTGTTAGCATTTAAATGACTAATACTCTCTAATGAGTTAGAGGAGGAAGTCTTGCATAAGAAAGGTAAACCAGAAAGAGCTAAATCAGAAAGATCCGGAGATAAATAATTCCCACATGTCTGTCTAGGGGAACTTGTACAGAACAATCTTATATTTCTCCAGATAGTGAATAACACTTAAAATCAAGAAATATTCACTTTTTATTTTCTACCATCTTTTAAAGATATGCTTCTAGTTTAAAGTATAATGTTAAAACATGACCTAAGTCTAATCATTTTTTTCCTCTAAAAAAGAAATATTCTATCTTTCAAAGAGATAAAGTTCTGTTAAGTTTATTTTGGTTTGGGGGGGTTTCTTTTTCTTTTTCTTTTTGTTTTCCCTTCAGTTTAGCTCTATTTAAAAATCTACTTCAATTTATTTCTCAGAATACAATGGATAATGATGATTGAGAGAAAAAAGATTTAGAATATTTGGCTTTAGCTAAATTTGCAAAAACTAAATTACTTCTGGTTCTGAAGTCAGAAACCAATGCTTATTAAAAAAAAAAAAAAAAGAAAAAAATCAGAAAAAAAATTAGATTCTATCAGGCAAGTTCCACTACTCCAAACAATTGGAAAATTGATTATTCAATTACAAATATCTAAAAGTACTCAAGAATTGCATCTGCATTTTTAACAGTATGTAACAGCACAAGGTCTGGTTTAGAAAAAAAGAGGTGTAAAATTCATAAAATACTTTTGTTACTCAGGTTTTCCTTTCCTTCAAGTAATCCTGAAACCAAATAATCCATCAGAGAACTCTGAAATACCATCCTACATAAATTGTTATTTCATTCCACTGAACATCTATTCCTAGAATTTTTACAAGGTTAATAACCATCATAGCATCTTGGCTTTTCTTCCAACGGTTTACCTCTCCCTCTTAATTTAGATTAAATAAAGAAACTCATTTATGGATGCACATATTTAGCAAAAATATAATGATCTTTTTTTATATGTTTGGCTTATTTAGTATAAAAAGTGCTTTTCAATCCTTCAGCCATTTTTGCTCAATATTATTTTATTTTCCTGGGTCCTCCCGAAGAAGGGTAAATAGGAATCATGACTGCTAGCATTCAACTTTCCATCCCTTTACTATAACCTCTACTTTTTTTATGAGGAGACCGTTCACTGTCAAGTGTTTCAAGTAGGATGCATACATGAAATTACGTCAATAAATAAAATGTCTCCTACATAATTTTTTTTGTTTTGGCCTCAGGGGAAAAACAAACAAACAAACCAAAACAACAAACAAATAAACAAATTACCACCCAACAGTTCAGCTGGTAGTTGAATTAATTTTCTAATATATCAGGCACTCTGTAAATTCAGACTATGGTACTAATGGAAAAGGAATTAGTCAATCAGCTAACTTGCGCATTTTCAAATCACCACTCACACCCAATTATTAACAAAATCTTTTGAAAGCATTGTGGTACCTTCTTGCATTCTTGACCCTATTTCCATTCCAGGTCTTGTGTTCTGTTCTTTAGGTAGGGAGACTACATATCTCATGAGAATGAGGTTTAGCATATCTCATGAGAAAACTGCTACTTTGCATTATGGTGGGAGCTACAGTTTCCTTCTCCCCACAAATACTAAACACGCCAGAATAAAATGAAATACACATTGAAAATGAAAATGAAAAACACATGAAATAAACCAAACCTAAATTAAAGCAAATAAACCTTCTGTCCCCTAACTCCAAAAACATGAGAGGCACTGACCTTTCTCAAAAGGATCATCTTAGCTTTAAAAACATTTAGCTTCATGTACAGAGAAACCCTTCTCTTTAGGCACATTTAATGTTCCATGCTATCATCTGCTAAATAAATACACAAAATGCCAAGTCTAAACTTATGGGGTTTTTTTCTTGCCATATATAGAGGAAGAAACTTTTGAGAAAACAGAATTAAATGATCCAATTTCAAAAAACCTGAATGTGCAGCACTTTTTCTGGAGACTCAACTAATTTTCAAGAAAGCTACTTACTTCATAAAAGCAATCCAATATTCTTCCCCTGTACTATATATCCTGGTAATTAGCAAGAACTGTTAAAAATAAGGATGAACCCCTGCACTGTAAAGAATCTTTCAAAACAAAAAAAAAAATGTTCCTCAGATAGTTTTTTACAAGCATGGACTATGGCATTACTTGTTAATGGATGTTAATACAGTACAAAGAAATTAACAAATCATTGCCCATGGTAGATATGAAACATTATTTTGTGCGATGTCATAGAACTCAACAAAACAGTCCTCAGATATTGACTCACTTATGGAAATTGCAAGACATTTGAAAACACAAAATTAGGTAGATGACATCTACATTGCTTTCAGTTAAACCCAATCAGCTAAAGAAAATAACAAGTCTATTATGAGAAATATCACTGTTTTGACTGCAAAGATATTTTCAAAAACAATTTTCAGAGTACGCATGTTTATAACATTTTAACTTGGCCATAGAGTGTGCAAAAATAAAGTCACAGGAAAGTAAGCATGTAAACTTAATTATGAGTGTGTAAGACAGAATTATGTGTATCTAAAAAGAAATGACAATACTGTGTGGAATAATATCATCCAGCATCTCTGAACTTGTTCTAAAGATGAGGGGAATGCAAATGTAATTATTAAACTGTCACAGGAAGTCAGAAATAATGATTTAGATAAAAACTGAATAGCATTCAGACAGATGTCTAGCAATGAACTCTGTGAAACACAATGAATCAAATAGAATTCTAGTCAGTCAAAAATTAAAATAGAAGGCCACCAAGTACACTCATAATTTCATCAGCTATACATCAGTGAAAACTTAGAAGATTTTAGTAGTGAAGATGGTTTATCCAACTGAATCCTCTCCAAGAGCTTTAGTGAACACCCTTGAGATCTTAAGATTCAAGGTAATGTTGAGATTCAAAAGTATATTTAGGATCCTGGCATGTTTGGGCAGTGAAATATGTAAATGAGTAACTGAAACAAAGAAGAAATCACAGAATGAAAAGTAGTTCAACATGACTTTTGAAACAAGTTTCCACAAATACCCTCAGATTCTATGAAAGACTGCATGGCAGTGTTCCATCAATATGGACAGGAAACACATGTTTTAAAATATGTAACACCTGCATGCAGGAAGTCATAAAAGTAAAGTCAGAATGGGTACTTGAGTAAGTGAAAATGAAGAGATCGAGTTGCTGGTAGTAAGAGACACAAACATCCTTAAGGATGAACAGAGCTACCATTCAGCACAGCCATTAAAAATACCTATGTTCTTGGATAATTAGTAATGTATTGTAGAGCCTTCAGATGTCTTCCAGAATAATGAGAAAAAAAAATTAACAGAAAGTATGGCCATCTTCAATTCTAGACAGCATTATTAAGATACCTCTATACTCTTCATTAACAAAAAAATAAAATCTGATTAGAGTAATCTACAAAGGAACAAGAATTAACATAAAATATACTGGTGAAGCAGCAGGACAAAAAATGCATATTACAAGGTGCTTTCCTTGAGGTAGAAGACACCAAACCTACTGCTTTCCTAAAATACCTACATCATGAGAGATGAGAAAAAAAAAAATCCATTTCTTGAAATAGGAATTGAGAATTGACTCTTCAAGTGAATATATTTTTCTACTTCAATATGCATAGAGAGATTTGGCCAGTGGAGAGTACTGTATTTTCTGTTGGACTGCTAAAGTAGTTGGTTATGATTTTTTCAGGCAACCTCAGTAAAGTCATTTCAGTTGTTTTATTGGTAGCAGTTTTTTCATAGTTTTGATGCATGGCAAGAAGTGTCTAGGATTTCAGATTGATCTACCACCAATATAGCAAGGGTTTAGAGAACAGGGGATTTTTACCCCTAAAATGTAGGAAGGATATATATGTTAAGTTTAAAAGTATAGATGATTTCTCTTACTGTGATCTCTAACAATATTATAATAGAGATTATTATGTAGATATTGTGCTTGTATATAGACTCATAGACCTCCTGGAAGTCTCTTCTTGAACAGCTAAAGGAGACTGGAAGCATTCAGAAGTGGTTCAAGCAAACCTTGAGGGGTTAAGATGAGGAGTCCATACTCAGTTGCTTATTTTTAAACTGTAAATTTCATAAACTAACATTCAATTTCTTCCAGAGGAGTCAGAGAGATCAAAGCATTCTTCCAAGTGTCAAAATGCAAACTGAGAGATTGTTGCTTTATTCATTGCTATACATGTCCCTCTTTAAGCCATATATCCTCATCCAAAATATTTAGATTTTATAGCACTGATTGTCATCTAAATCATAACTTCTCAAAATAATTACACATTTGAAATAACATGGACAAGTCTTGCTCACAAAATTTCCAGCAACTGCTGTCCAGATGACTACAATTTCATCCTTATAACATTTAGCAGGATAGACTAAGTAAAAAACTAGTTCTTAGTAATTTCCTTATGAGTGCAAAAATTTAAGATATAACTGCTGTGTCTTCTTTATACTACCTCATTTATTGAAACTTTATTTGAATGTTAGAATTCTAAAATTTCTCAGTCCTCATGTAAAGGAGAAGAAATTTAGTTCAGCAAGTAAGCTTTCTAGAACATTCTCACAAAGGATTTCTTGGTATATCTACAGAAATGTATTGATTGATTAAAAAAATGCTTAAAAAGTCATCAAAGAGAAAGAAAATTCTTGTCATGCAATCTGCCATGTACCCTTGACAAAAAAAAAAAAAAAACCTCAGTGTTCCAGAGGCTGGCACAGTTACTTTTTTTTTTTCTTCATAGAACAGCATAATTCCAAAGAGAAGGCAGGAAGCCCTAGCATAGAAAATGTGTTACAAGTAAAGGCAAATAAGCCCTTTAAAATGACAACCCGTGATTCAAAATTAGCAATTATGGCAGTTAATGTATATTTGCACAATATTAACTGATACTTCAGACAGCTCAGTGTAAGAAGAACAAGAGCTCAATAGTTGAAAATTTTATCCAGGAGAGGTTATCTGCTTCACATCTGATCTGTAAAAGTGAAGCACCTTGCTAAAGCAGCTGTATCTCTTCTAGTTTTGAAGATAGGTCACTTAAGAGTAAACTTCTTTATGACAGATAGACATGTCCAGAGGGGAAAAAAAAAAAAAAAAAACAACCAAAAAAAACCTTACTACACAGAGAAATCCATCAGTGTTCAGGGAATAACTTGATATCCATTAAATTAGGCATAAAATTATTTGATAAAAATATTTAAGGAATTAAAGGAATTTAGTCTCCAATCTATGTTTTCAGAAAAGATACAAAAAGACATAAATGTTTGAATTTATGCATAAGAGACTCAAAAATACAATATAATCATAAGAAAAACCAGCTGAAGATTAATTTTGAGAGTAATTTATAGGAAGACTTATGTAAATAAAACACAATAAGCATTTTTCAAAGCATAAGGTTTTCTTCATATTGCCTATGTAGAAAGGGAAGGATCCTCTTGTTACCAACATATAAGAGATTTTGCAGACCAAAAAAAAGAAGCATCTTTTTTCTTGTACACAGATTGATAGAAAAGAAGGGACAATATGTGTCCATGAAGTTGATATACAACACTGTAAGAAAACAGTATGTTGCTTAGAAATGGAAGAATGGTTTGCAGCAACAGACAGAAATAAAAATAAATTCCACTAATTGAGATTTTTGATTACACAGATCAGAAAATGTTGTGTAATTGACAGAAGTCTAAAAAACAAGTTGGTGTGGTTTACTGAAGTCTTAGTTTTCCTTCTAATCATATCCAAACTGTGAATTTAACTGGTATTCTAAATCAAAGAAACTAGTAAAGGCAGAGGCATAAAGGTATGGTATTGGAATGCAACAGGATTTCAGATGACACAAGACATTGCTGGCAGACACAAAAAGACAATGCTATCTCGCACCAGAAAGATCTATTACTGTTGCCACAAGAGGAAAAAAATACTGTATGAATTTCTTACTTCACAGGAAATGAACAGTGTCAAGCAGACTGATTTAAATATCAATCATCAGTCTGTATAACAAAGCAAGAAACTTACAGAGAGTAACCACCCTAACTACTGATTCAACAACAGCAACAAACTAGATTAAGAGGTTTTTGTATCTACGAAGAAAGCACAGTCAAAGAATGACAATTAAAGAAAACACTGTGTACAACATATATAGGTTAATCCTACCCATAATGCAAAATCTGTCTGTTCAAAAGTAGAATCACCTTTTTAGGGGGGGAAACAAGAGGGAAAAAAAATAGAAAATCCCTCTAGTTAACACATTAATCTTTCCCAGGTTGTTGTTTGGGTGTGCAAAGACTACAGCTCTACATACAGTTCCTCAATGCTCTTCCAAATAAAGAAAAGAACTTATACAGATTTGTGTTATATTTCTCTTTCTATGGAAGTATTTTCAGCAATTTTTTCTTAAAGATTCTTGAGCCTTTTACTAATTTCTTCATCTTTCCTTTAATATCACCATACCACTAATTAATGAGACCCAAGTGGCACAACAGAATGGTACTTTCCATTTTTAATGTACCAAGCCCTTATATGCCAACATTGTTTAGAAGACGTGGTGAAACACTAACATCACAAAACATTTGAAACAAAAATGGGAGGTTTCAATTTTAAAATAAATATTCTATACTGAACACTCTTATGAGTTGTAATTACAAAACATTGTATCATAAAAGACATACTAAGTACTGCTCCTAACAAAGGCACACCTTATTATGAAACACTGGTAGTTAACATTCATTATGGAAGGATTGCTTTGGAATAAAAATCTTAATCAGAAACTTCACTACCACACTTTAAAGTATCTCTCTTGACAGATAAAATTTTTGAATTGTGTTTGCAAAAAAGCCTTTAACTTTTGAATGTTCTTCTTTCTTTCTGCTTAGTATTCAGCAGGAAATTCAACTTTTAATTTCAATCTGTTTCCTTTTACGAGGAATAGTGTTAGAAAATGCTATCACATACAAATAAGTCATTCTTCATTATGAATAAAATCTGTAGATTTTCTTACATAACTCTACATCTTTTATTTCTAAATGTGTTATCAATATTTAATTGCACCAGTTAAGAAATATTTAAAATGTCTAGATATGAAGGCTGGTATAAATTTATGCCTAAAAAAGATATCTTCTACAATTCTACAAAAACATAACTTCTCTGCTCACTATAAAAAATATTCTGTATTGCTTTACAATGAAGATAATGCTTCCAATTACATAAGGAATTTATCGTACTCATCACAAAAACAGACAAGTGAAAAAAAAGTCAGCATTACTGGTCTATTATCTGGTGTTTCTATATAAAAATAAATATCCCTTCCTATTCTGCTAATGAGCTCAAGTGGCCAAATAGCTTACTTAAAAAAAATTTAAAAAAAAATAATAAAAAAAAATAATAAAAAAAAAATAAAAAAAGATGTTCTTCAAGAACATCTATCTTTCAAAAAAAAAAAAAACATATCAATGCATATTTTCAAAGCATAAGTAGGAACTCAGCCATACAAATCCTACTAACATTAGTGAGAGCTCCCTGTCAAAAGCATTGTGCATCGTGCTGAATATGTCCTTCAGTGATAACAGTAGGGTTAAAACTTTCGGACATATGCATAAATATTTTACATGAAGCATTTCACAAGATAACAGCTGATTGATGCTCAGCTGTGCTTTCAGAGGTATCTGCAAGGCAGGAACACCTCAGAAACGATTGTACTCTCTGATTATATAGTCCACTAAAATAAAGGGGTCTTTCAAGAATCTTTCAACATAACTCTGGCTCTTTAAAGCAGACTTTTCAAAAAGGTACAATGTAAAGCCTTTCATTACAAAATATTTTTCTGTGTTATCTATATTATTTCAATACCACATGTACTTCATCTACAGGCGCTAAATTACTTAAAAACTGGTTTCTAAATATATTGCTCCTCCCTAATATAGGAATGATACAACTTCTCCAAAATGAAACAGAGTATCAAAGCCAGATGGAGAATCCTGATACTAAATACAGCACAATATAAAAAGAAATATATGAAGATTCTTTTGAGAATCACAAAATGAAATCACAGAAATCTCAAGGCTAAAGTGAGATTTCATTATCAACTCAAACAAAAAGACCCCATCATATTAAAGAGATAAAAACCAATATAGTTTATATACATTTGATTAAAAAAAATTGGAAATTACTACAAGGGAAAAAGTGATTACATACTATGTTCTGATTTTTTTTTCTTTTCTTTTGACAAAAGCCAAAATTGCATGTAAATCTGTATTTATGTGAGCATCTGAACTCAGCCCTAATGAGTTAAGAAGCAAAAGGTAAGTTTTTTCTGCTCATTTGGGTTAAAAAAAACAGATAAAATGGTGAACCTTGTATATAATCAATTTATAATTTAAGAATTGATGTACTGAGTTCCTTAATTCCAAAAGCTCAGCTAAGCTTCCAAAAACATTCCACTCAGAGACTTTAAATTCTGTGAAGTATCTCAGGAATTTCACCTAGCATGAAATTTAAAAATAAATATTGTTACCCTATTTCAAAGATACTAACCTACACAAACTGTTTTGCAACAGGTAGAGGCCCAGTTTTGACATCTAGAACTAGCATGGGCAGCTAAGTACTCAAATTGAGATTGACAACCACAGCATAAAAAAAGATCTGGGTAACAAAATGAAACATGTAAATTCTGGGTTTCTAAATACAGACTCATTGGGGAAGGATATTTTGAAAACTTTCTAGTGTCTCTATATTTGTAAATAAAAGAAGAAGTCTAGCTAACATACTGAAGACTTAGGGGAAAAGTCCGATAACAAACTGGAGACTTAGTATGGCAGTGGAGAATATTAATAGTGAGAACCCTCATCATTATTCTTCTATAAATCATGAAGTTTAAATATAAGAGTATGAAAGTAGAAAATTTTTGTGACTTTTGACAATTATTAGTAAGAAAAAAATGGTAACAATTGCCAAAAAAATCACAAAAGTTGTCATGTTACCTGGCTATGACAAAGAGCACACAACTGACACCCAAGTAAGCCAGCAGAATATACATCCAGATATCAGGGGAGAGAGGATTCAGGAAGGAGAAGACGCCCGGGTTTGTACCATTGGGCTTGCGGTACAAAATACTTATTCCAAGAGTCATAAAGGGCTTGGAAAAGTCGATGACCTTCTCACGAACATAGGTAATTGCCAATGGTGCAACTGCAAGGTCAGCTTTCTGTTAACAGAAATACAAAAAGAGAGAAAGGCCGTAAGTCAGAAGAAACAGGCTGAAGCAGACAATCATATTATGCAAAACACAAACTTTTTATGGAGGATGTTTGTTCTTGTACTAGGTTGCCTGAAATTTAAAACTCTTTTCTCCCTATAAGTAAGGTAACAGATTTATTCTGCTTCCTCTTTGCTAAACTGACACAGTATTTAGAAATACAGAGATACAAGTGAAGAAAAATATTGTATCTTGCAGAAAACATGATCAAATACTTTAAAACTTTATTAATTGTGCATTTCAACATATATCTTCTCTTTATTACTCCTTCACTGTGTTCTTTAGAAACAAATATATCTGGGAAGCAGATGTGAATATGCTAGTACAAGTGCAGGGAAGGGGCCAGGAGGCAATTCTCCATATATTAGGATAAAAATGGTACAAAATTAAGACTAGTTTAAAACTGAAAGTGCTACACCTGCAAGGTTGCTGAGAATGTCCTGACAAAGTACAACTGTTCTTACTCATTTGTGAGAATCACTACAAAACTTACAGATGGTTATTAATCAATTAGACTACTTAAAATGAAGTCATCAATTGAGTGCATTTCATCAATTAACATTTAATTTTAGTCATTATAGGAATAATTCATAGGAGATTAGAAAATGGCCTATGCCATTCTTTTAATCAAAACCTAATGGAAATCAGAGTCAGAATATACTTCTTCATCTCTGTCAATAGCTCCTGAAACACTCTTGTGCACACATGTATGTGTATGTATGTGTGTGTATGTGCACGTAAGAGGAAAGTTCAGAGTGAGAAAGTTTACAGTATAAGACCTGGAAAGATGTAAACTAAGAATTCCTTTTAAACCATACATAAATATAGGTATGTAATGATAGAAATGGTACAGCTACCATGGAATATTGTTGCCCAAGTATTATATCCAAGTAACACAGCTGCAAATTATGCCATTTTCAGAATGCCTGTTTTAAGATACAGAGACATGATTCCTAATAAAATAAATTCATACATTTAGGTACTTTTTGCTCATTTGGTATTGTGTATAGTGTGTAACACCCAAAATTTCAAGCAATGTAGCATTGCAGCGTTCCCTTTAATTTTTACTTTCTCACCTTACACAAAGTTCTTCAATGATCTGTTCTTGTTATGAGCATTTATATAATTAGATTAGTTACAATGTGAAACTCTGTTGGCGCTGTTCATTTAATTTGGTAAGGGTTTACTGATGAAAAAAATTACATGCACTTCATTTCCATTGGTATTAAGAACTTATAGATATTAATCAAAACAGCAAGGCTTAATTCCACAGTGGATGGTTTTTTATGGATTGCATATTATTGATGATATTCCAGCTGATATAGAAAGAAAATGTTAAAGTAAGAAACAAAAACTAATCTGAATTAAAAGTTATAGGTCAACATGTAGAAGTTTGTAAAATATGACAACCCAAGCTATTAATTTGAGACAAGTAGCAGAGCTTAACCTGAGAGTCTGAAGGCAACTGACTAGAAATTGTCAGGAGAGGCAGCTTCCAAAAGACAGAGAAATTAGATCTTTTGGAAGGCTATTGGTAGATGTGAATTTTGGTCTTATTATATTAACAGAACCTTAAGGAATAACATATAATTTATTTTAGTAAATACCACAGAAAATCCTTGGTCATTAGATGGTAACAAAACCATACACAAATGAATATAGGTTGTAACTATCTCTAGTGGAGCCAAGTTGCAGATAAAATTAGAGAAACAATTGATCGAGAAGTTGTATGTCTCATATGGCAGAATAGAACAGATATCCCAGCCTGAGAGGACAGATATAAAATTTATTTATATAACTTGAAATTTCAAGTTATATAAATCACTCTTCAGAGTGGAGTAATTCTGTTTCAATATTCCTGAACTGGAATATCACTGTAAGAAAAATTAAGCATCTACTAAAAAGAAACCGACAAAAAAATAGTCCAGAGTCTTTAATAACTGAGGAAATGACTAACTTAAAAATGTGATGTTACATGCAACTTTGTTATCTTTTATCTCCAAAACTCAACTCTCCTGCAATTCTTTAATTCTGAAAAGAGCACTATTTGTAAATATGAGAAAGTAAGGGCCAAGTTTCCAGAAGTGCTTTACCAGTTTCTCCACACTCAGCTATAAGGAAGATATACAAAGAAGAGAGTCTTCTTTAGTATACTTCTAGACATGAATAGGGAAGGAATGCTGTAAAATTAATATTTTATCAGTCGACATTTAACAATATTAACAAATTAGTATGTCCTAAAATGGCTTTTTGATAAGTTCTATTACAAAGAATATTTGTCTCACTACGCACTGATCGATGATTCCATTTTTCATAATGAATGTATGCATGCTTCTATTCTTTAAATGAATAAAAACATATATCTATCTGCAAACACAATTTATAGTAGCACTTACTCTTTCTTGAGATGAAAGAATTTTTTTTTTTATGACAGGATTGGTGAGGTAAGCTAGTTGCTACAAAGAAAAATTCTGCACCAACTGAAGGATACAATAGTGATTAGAAACAATCTAACAAGGACTTTCTAACATGAGGCATGGTCCTGAACAAACTGGAGGAATTGTACTATGTGCATGAGGACTGCACCACAGGCGTGGTTGTGCGTCCTCTCCCTTCCTGTCCCATACCACCCTCAGGAACTCAGGAGCTGCTGACAAACATGGACCAAACCAGCTGAACAATGAAGTACCTCCTTGATCATAACAGTAAGGCAGCAAGCATCCCTTGAAAGTACCAGAAGCTCATCCATGATACAGGTATGAACCCTGACCATAAGACCTACCTGGCCAAGATGGGGACAAAGGATAAACATTCACACGTGTAAAGCTTCCCCATCTTGCTACCACGTGCAATTGTACAACGCCCGTTCACCAACTCAGGTATCCCTGATACAGATGTTTCTGATACAGAAGTGCCTAAGGTAGGCTAAAGTCATCCTCCTTTGCTTCTTCACTTACATTTTACTTCCAAGCAGCTTGTTCACTGACTATTTTACAAAAAGTAGCATTCAAAGAAAAGAAGGGAGGACCTTTTTTTTTATTTGTACAGGACTGAAATTTGGTACATAGCCTTGAAGAAGAGAGATTTAAAATTATACTGAATTCAATTTATGCTTGCAACAACAAATAACTTCAGCAAGAAATCTGCACATTAATGTTGAGTAGTGTATAGCTATAGCATGCACAGAAAGTTGGTATTTGCAGAAATTGGTGTTTTTTCTATGAAAATTAACTCTATAAAACCCAGAGAAACAATCACAAGAATTTTGGGGGAAATAGAATTTTGAAAGGATTTCATAGCTTCTATTAATAACACCAGGGAAAGGAAAAACAAACACAAATTGAATTTCCTTTTGCTGATAATTTTCTGAAAAGCTTTTGTCTCACCTATTTGTTCAAAAGAATTAAGAATTTAAATACAGTCTAAACACATGAACAATAAAATGGCTAAAAGCTCTTTTTAATTTTACTCTAGAGTTATACAATATTCCACCATAATAATTGAATTTTTTAGCCAATGTAAATGGAGTCTTCTGGTAAGAATTTTGCTTCTAACTTTGCATTGATTTAGCAACCATTAATATTCTTATTACTTATGCAAAGGGAATTATACACTATTGATTCTCAGTTTTTCATTCAGTCAATCAGTACAATTATATTGTAATTATATAATACACACAAAACTACACATATGCTGAAAAGACATTTAAGTGATTTTACTTCTCTACAGGCAGCAATGCACTTATTGCCTGTAATTATTCTTGAAAACAAGGGAACTTGTCTTTTTTAAAGAGAAAAATTTCATAAAACTTTCATTTAATCCTCAGCCGAAGACACTAAGTCAATATGTAAACTTCTTCAGCCACCCCAAATTTTTGAGACTGTTAACCTGAGCTGAATTTCAGTTACATGCCCTTTGGAGAAAATGCATCCCCAAAATAAAAGAGGAAGGTTAAAGCACAGCTTCAATTCTTTCAACCTGTCTAACTCTCTTAATGCACAGAGACCTTATGCATTATTCCTGTTCACAGAAGCGCATTTCCCTGCCATTTATTTAAAAAAGATAAGATCGTAATTTGCTTTTAAGCTTACAGTCTATCTTAAACTGCCTTATTCATGCTGCTACATTATAGAAAATTTTATACCCCACAAGAAATTTTTGGTCTTTGTTACAAGATCTTCATCTCCTTTGAAACCACTAGAAACTTATTAGGGTTTTATTGCTATTTTTATTTTAACTAGCCACTTACATTACTTCGACAGAAATTTTTTTCTCTATTGTCTTTCACAGGATCATAGTACAATTCAAGTGGGAGAGATCAGGAGGTCCCTAGTGCAATTTTCTGTTCAAAGCATCTACATGGATGAGATCAG
This sequence comes from Rhadina sibilatrix, assembly GCA_013400275.1. Classification (NCBI taxonomy): domain Eukaryota; kingdom Metazoa; phylum Chordata; class Aves; order Passeriformes; family Phylloscopidae; genus Rhadina; species Rhadina sibilatrix. The sequence goes on from VWYO01023000.1 coordinate 17,471, forward strand.
TTCGCTCTGCACTTTACCTAGTCAGTGTTGAAAGCCTCCAAGGTGAGTGACTATATGACATTTCTGGATTAGCCGGTCCACTGCTTGTCTATCCACACAGAAAAAGTGAAAAAGTTTCTACAGACAAGCAGTGGAGCAGGCTGGTTAGGGAGGTTATACAATTTCCACCCTTGGAGGTTTTCAATTTATGCTTGTTGCCTTTCCTCTTCCTGACAGGGCTTCTGTGAAAAGCCCTGATGAAGTTTCTTGATAACACCCTCACAGGTCCTGGAAAGCTGCTACTAAAAATTATCACCTTTGCCAAATGTGAGTAACATAACCACAAAGTAAAAAAAAGGAAAAATCCAGATTTGATAGCTGAATTAAAATGTCATAACTTCTTATTTGTGGGATCCTGATTGGTATAATTTAAATTTAATTTCTAACAATATCCCATATAGGTGGAACAGTAGCAGTTGCTACTTTATTAACATAATAAAGTACTTTAACATAAGAGAGTAACATAAGATGACAGTTTAAATAGATACTGGCTCACCTAACATGTACGTTTGTACGTGCTGAGGTGCTTCTCAGTATTTATTCAGCAACAAAAAGTCACTGGAAGACAGGTGGTTTACTCAGATATATTTCATTGACAGTAATATTACACAGTGGTTTCATTTCTTTAGACCCTCTTGTGTCAGCATGGCTAATTCTTTTCTTGGCAAAGTCTTCAACACCAGTGGTAATTAAGGGGTTTTTATCTACTCTCCCTTTAGAGAGGATCCTGATCTACAAATCAATGAGATGATTTATCTCTACCTATAGATTAGAAGTAGATTTTTTTTAAAGGCAAAAGGTTTTGTAGAGAAAATTTGCATTCTGTCCACTACCATAGTATTCAACTAGAAAAAACTGGAATGTATGGAATGCATGGAATCTTTCCAGTTCCAATGAGTCAATTCTCATTTGCCTATGCCAGTATGGATAAGATTTAATTAGTGAATAGATGTGATATGAGCACACATTAAAAATAGATATAGTTTCTGTCTGCTGATTTGTAATACACTGTCACTAAAGTAGTTTGCACCAACTTCAGTCTAATCAACAGGTAAGCAAATTGTATGTAAAAGGACTAGAGGCAGTAGACCATGAAACTATATGTAGCAGGAAGATGGGTATCTATTCATTTCAATAGTTAAAAAAATAAAAAAAAAAATCTTATTACTTCATTTCAGGAATTTTGTACAAAGATTTCTTCTAATTGTTAGAAGAGTGGGATTCACATACCCCCAGAAAGAGGAAATTGGAAAGGGAAACACTCCCATTAAAAAAAAAAAAAAAA
>VWYO01023000.1:18822-52198 GCA_013400275.1 Rhadina sibilatrix
AAAAAAAAGATTCAAATGTAAAATGTTTCAGTTAAATGTTTCAGTTCTTCTTTGCTGTTTTACACTCTTTCTAACATTTTACTTTTTACTAGAGATGTTTACCAAATATTAAAATTATGAGATACCATGCTGAAGCACACCTCTTTGAAATAAAGTACACAGGTAATATTGTTCATTGTTTCCTCTTTTGTAGCTAACATTTTTGTTGTTATGTTTTCCAGATTTACTGCAACTTCCTGGAAGCAGTTGGGTTTTTTTTTCCAGTTGCTAACCAGCTGTCATGTAGAATTTCAATTCCTGCACTCAGGACAAAAAAAATCCTACATCTTTTAATTTTGACATAATTTCTGTTCTCAAATGGATGGGGTTTTATCAAATTATTTCAGTGAACTCATTCAATCACATAATAAAATTTGACTTGTGTCAAATTTGACTTAATCCCATTTTTCTGTACTACTTTGTCATCTGCAATTTTTCACAATGGAATCAAAATGATTAATAACAGTTTTGCATATCATTTGGATGGAAATAAATCACTGGGGGATATGCCATCTCTTATTGATTAACAATAGTCAATTAATTTTTTTGTAATCTATAATTTCATCACTAATTAATTACTGGAGTAAAACATTAATATTGGCAAAATCAACCTCCTGTGCACTCATCCCCCTCACCTGCATTTTCATGCACACTCTGGAATTCTCAATTAATCATTAGATTCCAAGGTCTTAGACTTAACTAAGATTGATCATTATTATAAAAAATTTACAAAAAGGTTCTTTTAGAAAAGTCTATCAAATATTAAATAAAAACAGAAGTGTATTTATATTGTGTATATTCTCAAAACTTTATATCATACAATGTTTTACATCTCCCATAATGATTAAAATGTGGCCAATATAGTAAAGATTATATTTCAAAAATATTGCCACAAATCTAAAGAAGAAAAATGTTAGCAGGATTTTTATGCACTAGATCCTAATTTAGTTTTGTTCTGCACAGTGTATATATAAGCTAGCTCATTTGAAAAACTTGTTTTTTTACTTAAATTGAATAAAGCTTATCCAGGCTGTAGGCATTATTTAAGTACTAAAGATACCAGGACAAACTTATTAACAACCAGCTTTAATGAAAATGGAACGTAAATCCTAAGGATGAAATCTGTGGTGGCTAAGTTAAAATATTTCTGATATTTATAAGATGAAATGTATGAAACCCTTTAAAATTTCATTAGTCTTGTAATTTTTTCTTAAGTGAAGTTTTGCTTCACTCTAGAAGACAAGAGTGAACAGAGGAGTACAAATATTTAATGAATAAGAACACACAATGTAACCAGAAAAAAACCTGATTTGCAAGACAGGCAGATGCAGACAAATTCCAGTCTAACTGCTGCCCAGTTAGAAAGTAGATGGAGAGTTAAGTAACATTATCTATGTTATTAGAACCTCATGAAGTTCAACAAGGTCCTGCATCTTGGTCAGGGCAATCCCAAGCACAAGTACAGGCTGGGCAGAGAGTGGATCATGACTAGCCCTGATCTGAATGGCTTTGGAGGTGTTTGTGGACCAAAAGCTCAATGTGACCCAGCAATGTGTGCTTGAAGGTAACCCATAAGGCCAACTGCATCCTGAACTGCATCTGTAGAAGTGTGACCAGCAGGAGAGTGAGATGATTCTGTCCCTCTGCTATTGTGAGTACCCCAGTTGGAGAATTGTGTCCATCTCTGGGGTCCCCAGTACAAAAAAGACAGATGAATAGGTCGAGTGGAAAGCCAGTAAATTGATCAGAGAGCTGAAGCAGCTCTTCTATGGAGAAGGCTGAGAGAACAGACCTGTTCAGACTGGGGAAGAGAAGGCTTTGGGGAGACCTTTCAGAAGCTTCCTGTACCTCAAGGGATGGAGAGGAACTGTTACAAGGGTATGTAGTGATAGAACAAAGCGGAAATGACTTGAAGATGAACGAGGGTAGGTGAGCATTAGATATTAGGAAAAAACTCCTTACTCTGAGGGTGGTGAGACACTGAAACAAATTGCCCAGAGAAGCTGTGGACTCCCCATCCACTGAGCTGTTTTAGGCTAGGTTGGATGGGGCTCTGAGTAACCTGGTCTAGTGGAAGGTTCCCTGCCATTGGCAGAGGGTTTGGAACTTGATGGTCTTTAAGGTTCCTTCCAGCCCAAATATTCCACAATTACTTGATTTTAATGAATTATTATTACATTGGTAATCCTTGATGTCTACTCAGCACTTGGTGAGACAAATGGAAAGGTGAATTGATGGCTCCAGGTCCAAGCTGGTACAAGAGAAACATGGACATACCGGAATGAATACAGCAAAGAGCTACTGAGATTATTAAAACACTGTACTACCTACTGTATGAGAACAAACTTGAGAGACCTGTGACCAGTTAGGTTGGAGAAGGCACAGTGAGATCTGCTGAATGAATACAAATAACTGAGGGGAAAGGGGAAGCAATGATGATGGATCCAGAACCTTCTTAGTGGTACCTAGTGAAAGAGCTAATGGGCAGAAACTGAAATACAGGAAAATTGATTTAAAGATATAAACCCCACCTTTCCATTTTAGGAATATTCAAACATTAGAGCAAGTTGACCAAAGTTATGAAGTCTCCATCCCTAGGAACAGTCAGAAGTTGACAGAACATGGCCCTTGGCAACCTGCTGTACCTGAGCATGCTTTGATCAGGGATTTGGATGAGGCAAAATCTAGGGTCTGTTCTCGATCTCAACAATTCTTTAATTCTGTAGTGTACGCAAGTTCTCTTTCCATTTCTTTAAACTCGTCTTTATAACAAAATTGCAATTTTATTTCTATTCTGGCTGCAAACAATGTTTGCAACTAGTGAAACTACGTTTGGCATATAGTCTCCTGGTTTCCCAACAATATTACAGTATTCCCATGTTAAGCCACAAGTAACAGATAAAAAAGATAAAAGCCTTTTTATAGTCTTATTGTCTTATGAAGACAATCAGAAACTGCTCAAATGTCTAAGTTTCTATTGCTCCTTCAGCAAAACTCTAATAGCAACAAGATTACTCCAGAAAAGAGCAATGATGTGTTTCTGTGGTAGCTTTTTCTAACTGAACTATCTTTTCTTTGTTATTACACCCTAACAATAATATAAGTGTAGATCTTAAACTAGATTTTTCGTTTTACATTTTGGAATTATGAAATATTACAATATGTCAGTAGACCTTTTGAGAGCCAGAAGGATCACTTTCAACCTAACTTGAAGATCATAAGACATGGGAGTGACAGAGCTGAATGCTGCATATGATATTTGAAATAGCTCAATTATTTTTTTTATCCAGAAAAAAACTAAGTTTAAATACTAATAAAGATAATCATTTCCCATGAATTTCAAGAAAGACTTTTGATACATTTTTGCCAATATACTTATCTGAGAATAAGTGTAGCATTTTTTACAATACTGATCCACATAACAAAAAAAAAAAAATTTATCAAAATCAAATTTTTTTAGTAACGATCTATTTTCCATTCTATAAATGACTCTTCCACTAGCAGGCTATTCTATACATTTCTAAAGCAGAGAAAGGAGTAAAAAAAAAACAACTTCCTTCAAGTTTAATATATTTGTTTTTGGAAACTTGTCTTTATAACCTTTAAAGGAAACTTTTAATCATTTAGGTTACATTACATGGTTTTTATAAATAAAAAATTATCTCAGTATGTCATTTTTTTATCCAATATCCTGAGTTTAAAAACTCTAACAGGTCTGTACACTGTTTCACAGTTTCGTCTGGCATTATATGAATACACTGTCCCACAGGTTCACATAAAAATACACATACATTCTTTACAAGCACCTACACACAATCATTGACATGCATATCTACGTGCGTATATGTATTTGTTTCACGCTAGCATAGTTTCTCAGGAAGAAATGTTACTTATCTTTGGAAGTTAGCACACATTACTGGCCCTCATATTTGGGCCTTCAGAGGTAAGGAAACAACAAAATAAAAATTGACTGCATTTACCAATTTTAACATATGGTGACAAAGTAACATGATTTTCTTCCTAAGATACACACAATTAGTTTAATTTCATTTATTTTGGACTTATGTAGGGCTGCACCCACTATTCTTTTTTTAACTCTGACTATTTGATATTTGTATAATTTTCTTAAACAACTGAATTATTTTTGATGCCCTGAGAATAACAGATCTGACTTGATACTTTCCAGTTTCCTAAACACTATGGATGACGTGTTTTGGTCATCATTCCCAGACACATCTCTCACAAGCACATCCTGAAATTCTTTTACCAAAATGGGGTTCCCATGAAAATTGACATACTCAAGGTTCTCACAGTCCCTCCTCCCTATCTTCCATGAAACATTCACTTTGCGATATGTTGAAATTCTTTGGAGTAAAAGATAAATTGCAGCATTATTAATAACCTCTAATAAAAGGGATAAGACCCAATGGAAAGTAACTGCCATTAGAGAATTCTATTTTCTCTCATGTACTTTACTTCAGCAGGCATACACATAGAAACAAAAATCCCAATTTTTTTTTCTACCTTTCTGTACTATCATTATTGCAACAAAAGTAAAAGATCAGATAAAGGTATGCGGATATGAAAAATGTAATACTTTTGTGAGTACAGCCCTAATCCTAGATCCAATAAGTTCCTAATCATTACTGTAAGCAGAGATGATGCCTGAGCTAAAGCATTATTGTTTGGAGTTTCATCTGAAAAATTTAATGGCACTGCCTTGATTGGCTATGATTCATTTTGCTGGCAGCACAGTGAAAGTTAATTACAACTATTTGCTGTACAATATTTCTCTGTAACTGAAAACTAATCATTTTATAAATCCAAGTGCATTATCCAGGGATGTCCATAATACCCTAACTGTAAAAGAGCAATACATAGGCATATTGCAGCTAAAAAAACAAGAAAGCAATATTCAATGAATCTTAGTGTCAAGAAATTTCAAATAAACTACCCCTGGAGTACAGATCTCCAGAAAAAAATCCACACATCTCAGAGCACTTAAAAGACCCTACCACCAAAGTCCTCTGCCACCTTTGGTGTCAAATCACTGAGAATGTAGTTAAAATTTTTCATCCAGTTTCTTTGGGAAACATAGGACGTGATTAGCTCAAAAAATCATGGATTGACATTTATAGCCCCTTAGAAAAATTGTGTACTTTATTATTCTCTATGCCTTACTGTAATATTAGAAAATTTGCTGGGCCTTGCTTTACTAAATGCAGACTGAAAGTTCCTTATACTTTGGAAAACAACTTGTTCATTTAAAACTGCTGTTATATTGGAACCTGCATTTTCATATGTCCTGTACTTTTAACAATTTAATATAGAATCCGTATTTGCACATATATGTTCCTTACTGAATTAATACATAGTTTTGCAAACTTGGCCTAAACTGCTGTATTAGGATTTCTTTGGCATATTAGATGACTGATTTTTTTTTCCATTTCCCTGGAATTTTTTGTGGATTTATGCCTGAAGTTTACTTTCTGCATAATTTATGCTGAGTTAGGATGTTCACACATTTTTCTACGGAGTATCATACATAACTTTCATTAGAGAGTGACAAAATAGCCATGAAAATTGTCTTCTTGTGAGCATAGAGATGAATGTTTAGCTTTTGGTTTGAAATGGAATTGCTTTGTCATGTAGAAGACCATCTCTTTGATCTTTACTTCAAAACAAACAAACAAAAAAGGAACAGAAGGTGCATAGTATAGCACATTTGAGTGAATTACATTGATAAATTCAGACATGAAAAATATTTGAAGAGAGGTTTTGTGAGTCTATGAATATATACAGTTTACTTTAAGTGAAAAACAGGATCTTAAGCAACAGAAGAGATATGACTAGTTGCTTGTCAGGGACACACTAATGCTTATTCAGCTTGGGACAAATTACTTTGGAAATAAAAGGTCAGAGCACTTGAAGTGGTGGATTAATGAATTAGCAATCAGACTTAAAAGCACTAAAAGGACATGTGATATTTTCTGGCATATTACAAATTATCATAAGAAATTATCCTATGACCCCAGGACATGTTTACAGAAATGAAATGCTACTTTAATGAGGAAGGAGAATACACAAACAATAAAAAACTGGAAGCCAATATGAATATTTAAAACAGTAAAAACACACATGAAAGGTATGTTACATGCACTTAACAACTAAAGATTCATGGATGCTATATCATAATACAGCATAACTTGAAAAAGTTGGAAAATATTTTTAAATATTAAATAATGCAAATCAGTAGCTTTATTTAAAGAGACAGTTGTGCTGGACTTCCAACATAGCTTAATAAATATAACTAATAATGATTACTGTAAATCCAGAGAAGAGAGCTTCAGCATAGAATAGTAATACTTAATCTGCAAGGTAAATGAATAAATACCAAGGATAAAAAATGCACTCAAAAGAGATGGCTTTCAAATAGCTAAACAGAAAAGCAGAGAAAGAGCTAAATTATAAACAAAACATAAAAAAGCTGAAAATAGAAACCAATAAGGAAGATAAAACTGAAATACAACAGCAGCATTTATTTTATTTTATTTTACAGAGACAATAGGGAAAAGTGAATTGTGTCTTTTTTTTTTTAGGAGAGTAAGTAAAAATAAAATCAAATGCCAAGACACTAGAAAAATATTAAAACAGGGTTAGAGGAAATCACTAGTCATTCAGCTTACTATCTATCTATATTCACTAGAGCTGCTGGTTCAAGCAACAATAGCTGAACTGTAGACTTACCAAAACACTATGTTGTTTATGGTCTATTATCCCTCAAAGCATCACTTTCTCAAATCATCAGAGATAAAATTTACTCTGTATGGAAAACCTTAACATGAGTGAAATTTTCATCATATGATACCTGAGATGCAGATTCTAGTTCCACTAATAAAATGAGGGAGCCATGAAGCAGATAGGGTGCTTTAAAGAGCACTGATAGTCCACAGATGTTATTGTTGAGCCCATTTATTGATGATGAGAAGAGAAACATTGCCCTTCCTTCCTTCCTTGCTTCCTTGCTTCCTTCCTTGATTCTCTCATTGCCTATTACCAGCAAGTCTTCTGAGATTTTTCAATACTAAAAGCCATGGCTAAATTATCCTGCATTATATTGAAAATCTCAACTGTCAGACCTTTGGCATGAAAATTAGAAGAAGATAGAGGGAAAAGAGTTTCACAGCCCTTCCTTATGAATTTCTATATGGCAGAGTTTCCCATAAGTATGAAGGAAAGAGGTAGAGTCCAAAAAATGAATTTTGAAATGGAGGAAAGAGAAAAGAAAAAGGTGGAAGAACATAAAATTTCACTGCCTCAAAAAGGAAGGAACGAAATATCTACACAGTTTTTAGAAAGTTTTTTGTCGCTTCTACAAAATAATACAGAGGTTTTGGCTACAGGTGTTCAATATCATAATGACCTTAATTTAAAATAAGAGAAAGAAATCAACAGGTTATTGCAGGAAAAATCACTAAAAGTATTTAAATAGATTATATAAACATCTATTCTGTTATGAAAAGAATAAAAAGCTACTGCTATTACTTTTACAAATGTAAATATTTTATGTGTATTTATTTTGAAAAATTGATATATATTTTGAAAAATTCAAAATATACAGATTAAAAAACATTATGTCTAAAGTTAACTCAAACTAAATAGTTCTTTCTAAATGCTCAACTGTGTAAAATTCCTCCAAGCTGAAAATCCTTCTCTTAGAGACAAAGAAAAGTTCCTATTTAATCCCTACATATGATCAAAGAGCAATCATGATCTAAAAACTGGACCTTTTCTGTAATTATTTATGAATCATAAAAGATCTGCAAGCCTTGAAGTCTATTTGTAATGCATAAGCTGTGTGCTGTAGAAGAATCATTCAAAAAAAAAAGGTTATTTTTAATCATGTGTCTATAATAACAAATTGTTTCCCAGTGGATTTTTCATTTAAAGCACTGTCAAAGTATAAACCAGTAATTTTTTCCTGTTTTGGAACACAAATTTAAAAACATTTTTAAGCAATTTTGGATCTGTAAAGTAGGATGTCTAATTTTCTAAAAACAAAATTATATATTTTCATTCTGTGTGTCTGTGCTAGCTATACTGGAATATAACTTACATGATTAAACTACACATCTCATGCAATGTAATACAGTGACATGACAAGTTTTAGCACTTAAGAACAACAAGAAATTCTCCAGAATTTATGACTCAGTTCAAAACCTATTTAATAAATCTGTTCTTTCATAAAGTTTTTAAACTAATGGCAGCAAGTCAGTATAAAGAATACTTTTTTAATGAAGAATTCATCCAGAAAGAATGGAGATACCTGGAACTTAGTTCCTCCTCCCTCAAATATGTAACACTCACATCTTGAACCAACCTGAGAAGAGGGTAAAATACTCAATGATAAATTGTGGTAAAGAAATCAGAATGCTTAAGTGGATAAATTCAAGTCAAGATTTACTCACAGAGAAATGTCATCTGCATTTGCTTTCCTTGTTAATATTTGTCTTACATTTGCAACTCTAGAGACCAGTGCCTTTTTCCCAACAATAATTCATTGTCATTTGTCAAAGGGAAAGAATCATTGTACTAAATTTCACTGTCAGTACTTATCACAAAATCAAAAAGAAGCTACCTGTTGCTTGTAGAGTGATATAAGAATGCAGATATGAACTCTAAGTAAAACAGTCAAGGAAAGAAGAAACACAAGCAAACTATGGAAAAGGAGATTGAAAACAAACAAAGCCTGATGTAAACACTTCAGTCCCTGTTCAAGCTATAAAATTCAAATCCTGAAACTGACATGACACGCTTAGCTCAACTCAGATAACATTATCTTTATTTCATTTAGACTTTTGAGCCCTGAGAATTATGCAAAGAGACTAAGTACTGATTTAAACAGATTATTTAAATTTTAGATTTTATTTGGTATTTTTAATCATTATATAAATGGTGCATTTTCCTTTCTATACATATAATATACCAAAATTATCCATTTCATTTATTCTTGGATTATGCATATTACATATTACCCTTTCAAACATGTATACTAGAGCAGAGTGACCTTTCTCTCTGAACTTAACTGACTGATAGATAAAACAAAACAAAGAAATAAAAATAATTTCTAAAAACATTTTTTCTATAGATTTAGGTGTTATGGTAACTTTAAGAGCCGTCTTTATTCTGTAATCTATTTTAATTGGAAATTCTAGTTGAAAAATATAGAAGCATTTCATCTTCCAAAAATAAAGAAATTGAGTTTATTAAATTACTTTATAGGAAAGAAAACCTTTATGACAATTTAAAAATATTCTCTAAGGGAAAAGAAAGACTGGAAAGCTAATGGAGCATGTGAAGTACTAACCATATAGAAACACCCAATGTGATAGCTGTCTATCTGGAGTGCCTCACTTTTGAGGTCTGAGGTGTTGCTTGCTAGTAAAATGCATCAATAACATGCATGTAAATAAAGAGCACAGGTGTATAAATAAATTGCATGTATTTAAATAGATTACAAAGTAAGAATTGAGAAAACCAGAGAAACATTTAAAGCAAAAATTTTAACAAATGAAATAATGAGAGAGACTAGTAAAAGGTACGTCCAGATTATGAAGTTGGATTGCATCTTCTATGTGTACTAACACAGTCTCTAAACTTTTCTGACTCCTAAGTAAAAATCATTTGAATAGACTAAAAATAAATAAATAAATAAACTTTAATCTATGTTTAGTTGTATATTATTTATGGGAAAATGGATACCTGTTCCATTCTGTGCTATCAAGAGGAAAGAAGTTACTGTTTCACATACTTTACTTCTGCAACTTGTTCAAATGCATTTTATTTCATTATCTTAGTGTAAAGCTTAGGAGGCCATACTAGTGTTTTCTTCAGAATGCATTAGGGCTGAATAATAAAAGGTGTATAAAAATGTGATTTATATTTGTTTCTGAATAAATACTTCCACAATATCCACCTCAATCTGGAAAATTAGTTCCAGATGAGGGTGTTACCTAACAAGCATCAAACCAAATAATTGAACAGGCCTATACACTTATTTATGTGTAAAAATAGACATTTATAGAGATGGACAAAGAGTCCAGCTAAATAAGTTTGCTTTCTATAGTGTGTCTGTGTATAATAAATACACACATTTAAAGATAACATAACTATAATACTCCCACGCATTCTTCTTAAAAGTGTGAAGCCAGGCATAATCAACATCTGTTGCAACACCAATACCAGATTATCATTTACTAGAAAAGCATGAAGAACAACTCTCCTAGTAAATATGAATATTTTGATTAGCACATGTTCTGCCCATCTGCTGAAATCTTAAAGCAAATTGAAACAAGATAAGTAAATATTTTTCAAGCTATTTATGTGGGTTTTGCCATCATTAAGAGGTTCCACTTAAATTAACTACAGTCTCTTCCATCTTAAATGACAGTGATGTGCAGAATATGTTTCATCTCAATCTTTGACCTCATGTCTATAGAGAAAATGCTATCAAGCAATTTACCCAAATAAATGCAGAAAGGAACAATGACATAATTTTTAAATTTACAGAATATTTCTGAGACTGAATTCAACTGGCACAACAAAGTGAGAAAGCACATTTTGAGGAACCTGAAGTAATGCCTCCCTGAATCCCTAACAGCCAATTGTAATGGTACCTGGTGTGACATTGCTTTGTTCCATCAGTATATGTTGACACTTTTGTCTTCTTGCACTTTATTGTTAAAATTTCGAGAAAGATTAATATCAAATTATGTGCATGTTTACACTACACAGAGAGAGATTTCTCTGAGACAAAATCTCAGATTCACTATCAGAAGAGACCTGACTTTATTGCTGTAGCAAATTCTGGTATAAAACAAAGTTTTGTTATAAAACCCCATACATTTGTTCTCAGAAATAAATTGTGAGTACTATTTATTTTATATTTTGACTTAGAAAAATGCTATAGAAGAGCTAAACGAAAAGAAACACTGCCTATGGGCAGAGCAGAGATGCTTTATTTTACAGATTCTACAGTAGAGAAATAATGGATACCAATTTACTTGCATTAATTCTTAAAACATCTGCATTTTGAAAACAGTAGTATTCAAATGGCATTATCATAAAAGTTTTACATTTTTTATAGAAAGATTTGAACTCTAAATGCATAGTTGAAAGCTTGTAGAAGTTAACTTACATGATCAATTAGTTCACGAACCATTCCATTCCACTGTCCACTGGCATCTTCTTGGGCTCCATATTTTCCGTCTTCCACCAGCCTAATCTCATAGGAAAATCCAAGGATAGTGGACAGCTCCCTGAGGAGATCAATGCAATAACCCTCAAAGCGATCATTTCCGTACAAGGGTTTGTCAGACTTCTTGAACATAACATATGGCTCTTCCTGTAAGAATTAAGACGACAGAATGGATAATGAGTGCCCTCACAACTTTCTTCGCATTTTAGCCTTAAGCAGTAGACACTCAGGTGCTTACATATGCATACACTCATGACATGACTCACCGCACAAAGAAATAATATGAAAACTAGAATCCTTTTAGCTTCAGCTATGTATGTCAAAAATCTTTCCAATAATCTTTTCAAAGATTTTTTTTTTTTTAAATTACACTTTTAACACTGTAGACATATCTTCAAGGAATGCATATATGCACTATATAAAAATCTGTTTCTTAAATAATTGCGTTATAAAGTAGTATAAAATGTCTTGTTTGCATGGGCAATGTAAGCCTTTTAAAATGCAGAAACAATGTGCTCTGGCAACTGAAAAAATTCTTTAAAATGTCAAACATCAATCAAATATTTTAAGTATTAGATATTACATTTTTTATTTTTACAAGTATTTAAACAGTTTTCTCAATGTTTTGTTAGACAAAGTGTAAAAAAACCCACAGAGGAAGGAAAAAGTCAGTTAAAGCACCTACTTCTCTCTTGCCTCAAGTTATAGGCTGCCTTTTAGAAGAGTTCAGCAAAACCTAAAAATATTTACTCAAAAATTCTATGGAAGACATTCCCTGAAAACTCAATTAAACTTCTTTAAACATTTATCTTCTATTTTAAATCAAATTCCAATGCAATATTTTTTGCATTAAGTAGTATGCAAACAGATAGCAAACAAATAAAAATGATTGACAGAATAATTGTAATTATAGAAGAAAATTTACATTTATCAAAACAGTATTTTTACATCTGTTTCTCAGTATAAGATGATCTTTCTCAAATAGAAAATTAAAGAGAAAAATACAAAAAAAAAGTCAGTAGTTTTCCACTACAACATGGAACCAATATTTAAGCTGTGTTTTTCAGGTTAAATATGCAACTCAGTCTTTGCTCACTTTTGGGAGAGACTCTTTTCATTTTTTATAATTAAAAACTAAAAAGTACCAAGTAGCATAAGACAAATAATAATATATTCAATCACTGCACCAAACACAAGACTCAGTACATAATCAGATAAACTCTCCAGGGCAACTTAAGAAAATTCCTACAGTCCTAAATCCCCACATTAGCACTCAATGGGGTTAAAGGCACCTCATTCCACAGGCACCTGACAGCTTTAGTAATGTAATCTTCTGCCTTGAGTTTTCCCATGATTTAAACATGATATTCACATAAAACTGGAACTTTAATACATAAGATTTTACTCAAATGAAAAGGAGAATGCAGAGAAGAATCTTGTTCTTAAAAGAACTGTTATATACTCCTATAGAAATTAGTAAGGTTGCAGTCATATTTTCAAAAAGTACATTGCTGACCTCCATAAAATTAGGAAGGAACAAGCATGAAATAAATTATCCAGCCAAACTACTAGGATGTTTTGACAGAAAATTCTCAAACAACAGATAAACATATGACTCCAGAAGAGCTCTTCAAGATGTAGTACTGACAAGAACCAAGACCTAGCAGAAAACATGAAAGTTGAAAGCAATTTAAATGACAAGGATCACTGAATTCTTGAGAAGCAGAGACGGCATCAGAGCAAAAACTATGAGTGAAAATAGTTGCTAATAAACTTAGGAAATTGCTATTAAATATCTCAAAAAACAAACAAACAAAAAAAACCCAACAACTTTAGGGAAAACTTTTTTTTTTTTTTCAGGTGAAATGGCAATTTCTTAAAGAAAGCACACCACTGGCCAAGCAGAAGCTATGCTAAGACAAAACAAGTGTGCTATTTTTTTTTCTGGGATAGTGGCAATTTTCTTCACATTAACTAGTATAGTTTGGATTTGTGTTCAGATCAGTGTTATAACACAGGAATATTTTCATTACTGCTAAGCAGTGCTTACAGTGTCATGGCCTTTTCTGTAGGCATGAAGGAATTCCAACGTAGCTTGGAATGCCCATGTGCACAAATCCAAGACATTTGGTGTCAGAGTTGTTCAGATATTTACAATTTTACACATTCCCCAGTCTCTGGAATCTTGGCAAGATTCTTGACAATACTTTTGTCTCTGTCTTCCATTCCAAGCAATCCTGAGTTATCTGGGACAAAATTTAAATATGTGCAGTATCAGGGAGGATGAATAATTGTCAATTTATGCTTCTAATTCTCCTTTGCTTAATGAGCACAGCAAGATTTTCTTCATTGAGCAATCAGCTCATTGATATATTCCTACATATTTTTCTATCAGATCATTATAGAAATCCTTAGACATTCTACCTGTTCTGCTGATGCTTTTTTATATTTTGTTAAACAAAAACTAAAAACTCTTGCAACCCCTTCTGGATCTTAGCTCTAACTCCATACTCATTTATATTCTTTACTCTGGCCAACTTGAGTAAGAGCGACAATAGTATCTGTACTACTGTTTAATGATTCTCAACTTTTGCTGAGAAAACTGATCAATAAGCTATTAATACTCTCCTAATGCTTTTCCAATCCTACATTACTGGTATATTTGCTACTTTTTCTTATAGTCTTCTACTGAACAAAACATTTGTGTTTTCTCTTCAGACTTTTTACTTGCTATCTAAAGTGATTTCTAACTTAACTTGAGCAGGGTTGGTGTTGGCAGCTTCATCTGTAACAGCTCTTATTAATCCCAATGTTTTCTCTAGTTTGCTTTTTCCTCAAGTAATACACATTCTAAATACTGAAGATGGCCTTCAGGTACTCTGGACAGCTGCATGCAAAGGGTTCTAAAGGCTTTATTGGCTCAAGATTTGAATTTGTAGAATGGGCTAATGTAAAACTGGTCGCTAAACATACTCTCATGAAAGTCTCTGTGCACTAAATGTACAATCACCATTGCTTCTTGGTGGATTATCACTTCTACCAAAATCTTTCTCTAGGACAATTATAACTGATTATGTAGACAGAGTTTTTAAACTGACACATATGTAGATTGGCAGCTGCTTTATACTTACTTTAACATTGTTCATAATTTATTTTTTCCTTCAGTTCCTGAAAGCATGACCCTTAAAATAACTAGACCACATAACAAAGTATTTGAAATCTTCTATACAGTTTCAGTTGAAATTAAGTCTTTCAACTTAACTAGATCTCCCCAGGAAAACAGGGAAACTCCTTCCATTAGCACTTTTATTATTGCTTGGAATGACATGAGTAGCTTGAAACAAAAAGTCACTGAATAAACACTGACTATAAATTCCAGAATGAATGCTCAGGAAGAGACAACATTTCCAGAAAACGTTGCTACACTAAATTAACAACAGGTGAGCTTGTTAAAAAATTTTAAGATCAAAGTCATCATTTAATGTCTCATAAGACAAAAATATCTTCAGTAAAGAGGGATACAGAAGAGCCCTATGCCAAGCCAGATAAACACTAAAAGTGAGAATGCAAAAAAATCATTTTTCTGAGAAAATCTACTAAAAAGTAAACTTAGCTAAAATACTGAAAATAAAGGTATGGCTACAAGGAACAGTGGACTCACAGGTAGATTAAAAACTATATCTGCAAATAGAAGATAAATCTTTGAAAAAGTAATTAATATTGTAACTTTACACACTGGTTTTAGTTTTCAAGACATACAGCTAATGCTTGAATAAAAGCACACTTATTCTAAAAAAAAAAAATCTGCAACTTTCTCTTTTTCTTTCAAATTTGAACAATAAATATTTACTTGAATTATTCCAGTGAGTTATAGTATATTTCAACTACAAAGATATTACCAGAAATTACCACAAGTAAGTGCTTTTATTTCTTATAACTATTACTCAATCATATACATTTTTCCTTAATAATTTCAATATGAAATCATGTATGTTTAAAAAAATCCAGAATTTATTATCATCAGTATTAAGAAAAGCAAAACAAAGCCAAAAAATTTAAAAAATAGACAAAAAGAAAGTGGAAGCCCTAAGGATGAAAAGAGGAAAGCCATTTGAAAATTTGCCACAGTTAGAATGGAGATTTTATTTATTAGCTTTTGTTCACCAGAAGGTAAGATACTGGAGTGTTAAAAGACTGCCATATCTTCTTAACATTTATATCTGGTGTAAGGAATACACAATAGGCTTTCATAGTAGGCAGACAAAATTCTAGTGGGAGAGGTGAAGCAATCCACTAGTTACTATCGCTAAAAACAATTGATGGGTGACCCATCTTTATAAAGATGACAAGCAAATTTAGTCTTTTAGTTTTCATATTTTTTAATACATATTAATTTAAAATTTGGCCATTGAAAACTCATGTTTGGGTATCTAAGAGAAAAGGGAAAGAAATTATGCACTACCCATTTGAGAAAGCAGTATATATCAATAAAATACAATGTGGGAATACTATACTTTGAACTAAGTAAAATTGTTATAAAATTTATTATAAATATTCCCTCTAATTCCTCCTAATTATAATCCAATTTCAAACCAATTTTTTAAGGAAAGTACAATAAAAAATGTCATTTAACTTTTCAAATGCAAAGTAACAAAAAACTACTGTATTTGAAAACATTACACACCTTTCATAACTTTCCCACATTTAATGGAAAAATTAAACTTGGCAACTGTGAGCTTTTCTGAGCTTTGATGTAAGCAGATACAGAAAAATACATAAAAGCTACACAGGAAAGGAAACAAGCATTTATTTCAGCAGAACAGGGCCAATGAACCAGTATGATAATATGTACAGGCTGGTATGAAATTAGCATAAAAAAACTCCTAAGTACCATGCACATACCTTTATAAACATGGAAATTGAATTCCAAAGTTAAAACTCTTTCAGATTGGAAGTAGAATATATACAAGAGCAAAAATATTTAAATACATCTAAAGTCTAAAGAGAATAAATGTTTCAGAGTTCTGGTAGGAATCAATTCAGGAGAATTAAATAAGAAGAAAGCCTTATTATTGAAGTTGAAAATGTATTTTCTATAGATTTGTTGTTTGTTTTAGTTTTTTTAAATGCAGAATATTCATAAAGCCGACTTTTTAAATGAAAAAGAAGTTCTGAAGTTTCAGTGCAGATGGTTTTAGAATTAAACAAAGCAATACTATCAAAAAGATTAACACATCCAAAGCCATGGTTAAAAAGATGGTTACTTATATATACTTAAGTATACTTAATTAAGTATACTTACAGCATACTTATTATTTTTCAAATGTTTCCCCCTCTCCCCTAAAAGGACCTGACTATCTCTCTAGCGGCCATGTTCATGTTTGGAGTTGTTATGGGCTAAGAACTTAGAAACCAGACACTTTTCTTCACAAAAAACTATGTGTAGGTATATGTCTAAGACAGGATGAAGCCCTGAGAACCCCTGTCCCTTTCCAGAATAGGGCACTGAATTGTTGAGAAGCCAAGGAATAATCTTTCAGCTACCTACTTGTAAAATGCATTATGAAGAATTCAAGACAAAAAGAAGTACACAGTTCTGCCCTTACTTAAAGTAGATGAATTTATGCATCATCGTTTATATTTTATTATTTTTCCCATCAGTATATTTTCTTCTTCTAGAGACTTAGCCACCACTGAAAATGCAGAGTATACTTACTCACAGCTGTAAAGATCTGAATGACTGCAAAACATAGGCGGAAAAATATATTGCTCCAAATTTCAGAAAGAGAATTAAAAATAAAAGAAAGACTGGGATATTTAAATGTAAAGTGAGCATTAAAGAAAACTACAGAGAAAAATGATTAAAGCTCCACAGCTGGCTGTATACTATAGACTATTGTAGGGAATTCTTAAAGAAAAAAAAAAAAAATATAGAAAAACCATATGAACAGCTTGAATGATAGAAATGCCTTTTCTTTTTTTCATTTAAGCAAGATTTCGCAGACTCAGAAAAGGAGGGAAAAGGAAGCTAATGTAGGTATTTTTCCGGGAGTTTTAGCATTTTATATTGTTCCCTTGCATAGCTACAAAGTGAATATTCAGTAATATGCTTTCTGTCCAATAGAAATATATTTTTTAAGCATAAAAAAAAAAGACAGAACTACCAAATTAAGCAGTACATGTGTTTCTGCACCAAAAATGGTTTGGTTCCTTTTTACTATTTCAAGTACAGCTCTTCTAATTTGTACCACCTCTTCTGAGTACCATTACTGATAGCTGAAAAGAGTAACTGCAATTACCAAATATTTTACTAAACAATAACTGAAGTAGAAAAGGCACCTACAAGTAAGCAACTTGTAATACCAATTTAAAGTCCTCTCTTTTTTTATTGCATTATTTACTTGCAAAGAGGATGGATACTTATAAAAGACCACTAACCAAAAATTAACTCTTAAGAGAAGGGTACCCTTGATTACAGAAAGCAGCTTTTCTCTTAAATCTCAGGAGTCTTCTTTTATGAGCTTTACTAGATTAAAATCAGTGCTCATCAGCAGCACTGCTATTTAGATTTGTGCAATTTACCATTTCTTGAACTAACTATTTCAACCAAAATCATGCTAGTATCATTATATAAAAAGCAATATTATACTTAAAGTATATTAACTCAAACCTCGTCAACAGGCAGATGTTAAAACACAAGCAAGCTTGAAACACCCTAAATTATTGACTGTTTCCTATGTAACCTTGCAGGGATTGATCCTTGTCGCAGTATTGTTATCACTGATCTGGAATCAAGCATCTAATAATGGCTATTGAAGAGTGCAGTTACAAAGTCTGGGTCATTTCTGAGTAACAAAGGCAACAGGTCACTCACAGAGACTGGACTATATTCTGTAAAACAGTAATCTTAGCAGCAATTAGGTTCACATGAATTAAAGTCACATATCTGTGAAAAGCATCAAGAAAAATACTAAGCAGGATATCTGAGTACAAAGCAACAGCAGTACAGAAAGCATGGGAGGTCAATTTGAATTATTAATAAAATTTACTTGATAATGCAGTATTTTTTACATGTAGGAAACTTGAGAAAATCAGTGGGAAGAAAATACTCTAGAAGATGTGATTTTACTATAAGAGAATGTATGACATTCATTTATGTTTCATTAAAATAAAGAAACAAGAGATTATAAATTTATAAACAAAATTATAACTATAGTGTAGCATTACTATAATTAAATGGTAAAAGACAAAGTTGTGGTAAATCTGCGCTGCTCTTAGCATAACAAGAAATTACATCTGAAAATGAGTCAGTCATGTTCCATTTTATATCTCTGGTATATATTTTTCAATTAGTGAGATAAATGAAAGAAAGGATTTCAGAAGATTTTCTATCACTTGTAAACAGACTTTGTAAGCAATGAAGAAGTTACCCACTGGACGAAATTATACGAGTTATGTTACATAAAAGGTTAAAAGCACATTGGCATTTGTGTCTATGAACCTCTAAAAAGTCTTTCTAGTTTGAAATGTCTTAACATAGTTTGGTAGGTAAAAGCTTCTTAACAAAGTATACAACTGCCAGGAAGCGGATTCTTTTTTAAAATCTGCAAATTCATTATAATGGTGGTAGCAGACAAACTTCTGAAAAGTTTTACATTTGTATTGAAATTAAAATTACTATTTCACAATTACTGCGGGGAAATAACTGAACACTTCTTTTTACATAAATACATGTATTTAATTATAAGTAAAAAATACCTCATTCACTGCTGTGAATTTGCTAACAGTGAAAATAAAAAAGAAGTTACTCATATTGTTTCTTCTGCTTTAGTTCAAAAAGGACAAATCAATTAAATATCTGAATGGCTAAAAACTTCATCTCAATAATTGAGTACTAACAATGTTAAATAAATGTTAAATACATTGTACATTCCTTTGAAGTGTTAGAATAGCAAACTAAAGCAAAAAATTTTTTGCTGGCTAAAATCATCAGGCTAACAGAAAAAACACATTTTAAATCCAATTATCTTTTGTCCTCTCACATTGTACTGAAAAAAAGCAGCTTTGTAAGGAAGAAAACATTTTAGTTAATAATAAGAAAAGTCAAATAACTAATCAATTAACATAACTCCAAATTTGTGATAACTTGCTCACAATTAAGGTAAGAGTAAACATCCATGACTAGTTTATCAACTGGAGTTCATTCATGACACCATAAATTCCAAGTAATCTAAGACAGTTCTAAGTAATGGTAATGCACACTGCAGATTGTTCATTACTATTGCAATTAGTGTGTCACAATTCTATCAGTTGTTCTGCATAACTGTATTTCAGGAAAAGCAAATATAATTTCTTACCAAGATGGTAGTAACAATTAAAGAGCGATTGGACAGGGAATCTGTGATGTTTGCTGGTTTCCCTTTCTGATTCTCTGTCATGTTAAGGCCGCTCAATGGATCCCAAGTTCCAACCTATAAAACAGTAAATTACTGTGTAAATCATGCATGAGTTAGCTACATTTCAGCATCTAGAAAAACTTTAAGGAAAAATAGATTGCTACAGGGAGAAAGGGTTATTATTAAATTTCATTCCATTTTTCTCTGTCATTACATTTAAAGTCTGCTTATTTAAAATATGATTAACAATATCTCAAATTATGTTTTGTGAAGTGTGACATTAGGTGTTAAAATGATATAAAGAATATCTAAAGCTCCTCTTAATACATAGTTTTCCATTTCTCAAGATAAATCACATCTGATGATAACAGGCAGAAATTCATTTGCAGAGCAGAGAACATTGTCTCTATAAAAGGATTTATCCTTTTCTGTGATCAGAGAGAACAGCAGGACAAAATATGTTTTTGTGAAAAAATAATGGAGAAGAAAGAAACAAGCAAGGTGCAATAACCTGATTCATTTACAGATAAATCTTCAACACGTGAGTATTTTGACATTTTTTATTTTGAAATAAAGTCCATAGGACTTTTATCTAAGTAAGAACACCCAATGTTGTTGCACACCCAAGGTTGTGCTTCAAGTTTCAGGTCAAGCACAGACTTGCATATTAAGTAGCAAGTAATGAGGCTTATCTGTAATTTATTTGCATTTTCATCTCTATACAACTAAAATGATAATTTTAACTACCCATTTTAGAAATCAGAATGTTTGTATTACTCCATTGTCTAAAAAAAAACCCATAAATATATCTTTTTTTTTGGTTTTAGAGAGGATTTTGAATATAATTTCAAATACTAAGTAATATTTATAACAAAAGGTAAAGATATTTTAGAACTAAACCTAAATAAAAATTAAAAATTTCTGTAAAGATTCATTGCGAATATATATAGGTATGTATGTATACAAACACACAAATTTTAAATTATCTTTTCAACTGAGCCCTGAGAGATTGTATACTTTTAAGTGATCTGCTGCCACAAGGCTGCGAAGTAAGTTTAGGATGCAACGTGGTGTGGATAAAAAGAGTTCCATTTTTGTAACTGAGACTACAGTAGAATGTGAATCAGTGGATGCTATAATACAGAAAATACAACTTCGATCTCTTTTTCTACAATTTTCTGTTCCACAAGATTAAATATTTTGTCTGTCTTCCTTGTTTAACACTCAGTTCCAAGAAGTCACTCTTTTAAATTTGGCCATTCAGTACCTAATAAACTGATCAAAGAATCATGAAGGGAAGAAAGAATATGTGTATCTCAGAAATAAAATTGGAAAACAATATCTAACACATCATTTCAAAGTATTGAAATCAAGCCTTGCTACCAAAAAACCTCCCCTTCATTTACTGTTTTAATAAAATTTGGTTTGGTAAATTGAAAGGCTTTCAGAAAACACAAAATGTTCAGCCTTGCAGCTTGGTCACAATCAAGAAATTTTAAAAGGGTTGCTAACATTTAATTGCAGTGTTCTGCTAATTATGACAACCACAGTGCTTGCTTTACTTCAAAGACCAAACTAGAGTCAAATAACAAGGAATGAAAAAAACCAGAATTTGGGCCTGTCGCTCAATAACTAAAGCTGAACTAATCTCCTCTATGAGATATAACTTCAGGTACACAAGTAGCACAAAAATTTCTGAGGAAACATCATCATATAAGATGGTAAGTTTCAAATCCTAAATTCATTAAATATTTTCCTCTGCCTAAATTCATGTTTATAATTCAAATTTATATTGGCAAAAGGTAAGAATTTTCTAACTAAAATACTTCCTCTCCTACTTTTTGACATAGTCACAACCACAAGCAAAGAATATCACGTTAGAATTTGGATTTTATCTGACTACAGACTTAATCTACTGCAAGTCTATAAAAATTATCAACAGCATTACTTTAAAAAGAAACTTCTGTCTTGATAAATCAATGCATTATTTATCCAAATTAAGTTCATTGTACTTTTGCAATGTACTTTTGTACTGATTTTGTTAACCAAAAATCTAAGAAACGGACCAAAAGTCAGAGATTCAAAATTAGACTTTCTTTGGATTATTTTGTTGACGAGCTCAAACCCAACAACTTGCACCACAGGTTCTTATATATTACTGATATGTTTAGCTCCCAAATCACACAAATGTGTTTTCAAAGCTGCTTCTTATAGAAAAGTTGTGCAAATACAATGCAGCAAGTTAATTATTTTCTATTTGTTTCAGCACAGTGTTCTAATATTTACGTAGCTTTTTTTCTATACTGAATGGAATAGCCAATGTGTTTTTTACTAAAAAAGTTTAAATCCCAAAAATGTAGAAAAAGTGCATCAATTATAACGGGAATTCAAACAAGATACAATTTCATTTATTGCATTATATTTGTTTTAAACAAACTTACAAATTTTCCTAAAAAGTGAAACAGGTATTCATATATACACTTTAGAGATAATGTTCACACAGTAAATATATTGTAAATATTGACTATATTGTCAAGCACTCAATCTCCTATTATTCTTTCCAATTCCCCTAAATGACTAAAATATTCTGAAGCGACCATGCCAATCTGAATATTTTAACACTTATTATCCAAAATACAGGACCTAAACCAGGTGTACCCATGAACATGTGCTCCACAGTGAGACAAAGAAAAATGATAGAAAGAATTAGCTTAGGCAAGAATCAGCTTATTTAAGTTAAAACAATTCCATGAGCTACACTCATCTTTGAATATCATTGAGTATTCTGTAACATGATAATTGCGGTGGTCCTCAAGGACATGGAATACAATTTCCCAAATTCATGTGAATGGTTAAAAACTTGCATCCAAGCTTCCACATAATTGACTTACATGTAGCTACCAGGTTACTGCAGTCCCTCAGAACTAGATATTCCCACCCAGCTGGACATCTCCACTCGGAATCATTTTGTAGCCCTGCAGGCTAAGGAGGCCTTGACTGTATAAAAACTGCTTAGCAATTGTTGAAACATTCAAAACGTTGTGTTATCAACGCTCTTTTCAGCTCAAATCCAAATCACAGCCCCAGTCAAGCTTATAGAAGGAATTTAACTCTGCCCTGTCCAAAACCATCAAAATATTTCACCATCCCCCCCCTCAAAAAGAAGCACCATACACTCGCAAAACTTAAAATTTATTGAGTTTACATATGTTCTAGAGCACTTTACTGAGATTCAGTCTCGTGAGATGCTAGTCACAAAACTTCAGTAGCTTTCTTACTTCAGCATGTTTGAAAAGTGATTTATCTTCTTGAATATATAATCATACTTTCAAGTATTACTGGTTTTGTATGTTATTTACAGTCCTCCTGAGAAAATTAACATATTTTTTGCTCCGAGTCAATCAAAACTGTGAATATGACTCACAGTGAAGTGCCACAAGCATTGTATTAAGAAGGATCACTGCCTTTCTGCAGTGCTACCCACTTACTAAGCAGCCAGAACCAGAGCCATGTTCAATTCTCAGAGAGTTGTCAAATCTATCTACACCTTCTTTATTTACTTTTGTGGAATAGTTAGTACTAGTGGTGATTACACCAAGGAAATAATTATACTCCATTAAGAATAATAATGTTTCTTCATATTTTCCATTTGCAAATTGATTAATTTTGCTTTCTTCAGCAATATTAATATTCATGCCTTCTTTGCCAAATATAAGATTAATAACAATACTTCAGTACTTCTGGATCCCATAGATTTACTGTTTTTCTTTTTTTTCCTCTCTTACAAAACCTGTTTATGTTATTTACTTTTTTTTCCTAGATCATTATTAAAGATAGAAAATAAAACAAGATCTTACACTGATACGCTAGACAATGAATTATAACTAATTTTGTGTTATTTACATTCATCCTATGTGAAGGTTTCTAAGCAAGGCTTCAAGCTAGTTGTAACATCTCTTATTCAGGAGATATGATATTTTCATATCAAAAGTGGTATTAAATTCAGGTATTTGTTATTTCCTTGAAGTATAAAATAATTTTCCTCACAATGCAGCCTCAGTGTAAAG
The DNA here is from genome assembly GCA_013400275.1 of Rhadina sibilatrix. Classification (NCBI taxonomy): domain Eukaryota; kingdom Metazoa; phylum Chordata; class Aves; order Passeriformes; family Phylloscopidae; genus Rhadina; species Rhadina sibilatrix. Next base: position 42,582 of record VWYO01023000.1, read on the forward strand.
ACTGATTGACTGCAATTTAAATTATCATTTATTATGCTGAAGTGTCACAGTTTTGGATTTTCTCTGTGCTTAATCATGAATAGTTTCAGTCTGTCCAAAGTGACTGCAGTAAAATTTCGTGGTACATTATATTAGCAGCACTCCAATCACCTCTTAATTTTATAAGGAGCTTACAAGGAGCTATCATTTTTGGCAGACAAATTTTATTTGGAAACACATACTTCTTATTGACTGATGCCTGATTATCACCTCTCATTCAAGAGTTTCAGGAACAAGTATTTTACATAAAATCTGGGATTGCACATAGCATTTTTTTTTTTTAAATCAGTGAGGAGTCGTTCTGTTGTCACTGGCTTCAGCCGTCATTGAACATATAACACATAATTTAGGTCATTTCCTAATTATACTGATTATACTAACAAGGTGATTTACCTAGGACACATTTTTACAAAATCTAAGTTTAAAAAAATACGTCTTCTAACAATTCTTCACAATAAATCTTTTTCTTTTTCTTTCCGTCAGTATTTTTCTCTTCATGGATTACAGCTGAAATTATTGAGTTAAATTGTTGTAATAAACAAAAGAAATAAACAATAAACAAAAGAAATATTTCCCCCTTATTTGGAAAGAGGTTAAAAGAGATAATAACATTTTACAGTATGGAAATATGACATACATATTATGGTGCACAGAATTTTTATCTCCCCTCCTTTTCTCATCCCACAAGTGGGAGGATGTACAGAACAAAAGAAAAAAAAAATCTGTTCAGGAACTCTTACAACACAGAGAGAGATGTCTGACAAGATGGTTTGGGAAGAATGTTGAAAATATACCATATATGGACAAAGATGTAAAAGGGCTCCTGAAGGAAGAAAGAAAACACAGAGAAACTGCATGGAAAGAGATTAATAGGTACAAAGGAGAGGGATTAGATGGAAAAGGGAAATAGGCAAGGAGGGTCTGGAGGGACAGTCTAAGGAATGGGAGAGGAAGGAAGAAAGAAAGGAAGGAGTAGCAGAAAGAAAAGAGTGTGATATAGAGAGATGGCGTGCACAGATGGAGGGAGGAAGGGGTCTGACAGAAGGGTGACCCATCACAGCTTTAACAGAATTAAGTCTTGGAGGAAAAAAATCCCAACTTTGAGACAGCCCTTTTAAATAAAGGAACTGTCTAAAATGTACTCTTTCTACTAGGAAGTGTCCTGCTCCAAAATGTCATCATTTGCTCTGGATCCAAGAAGAATAAAAGAATAAGGTTTGTATTCTTTCAAAATAGTGAAGTTTTGTTCAAAGAGAAACAATTCTCTGTGGGCATTGATTTATCTTTCTTAGTAAAATATGCTGTATGTTCCACATGTTTAGTAAGCAATTCAATCCAATGTGCATACATTTGAATTTTCCTTTCCCTAATCTCATCTTCTTATGCCCCAGAGAAACTGCTCTGGTTTTGCTCATATACTGTTACTGATTCTTTCTACTCATTCCAAAAACTGTCAGCAGTTTTAGGTGAAAAAATAATATTATCACTTCCATTTTTCACATGACCAAAATAAGTCATGAAGGCAGCAAAAGTATCTTCCTTTTCTATGAAAATCTTCATGTAGAGCACAAGCACATACTGGGATCTTTTAAATATCCATATGCTTCAACAATTATTTCTAGTTTTGTCTCTTACTTAACTTTCAATATAACTGCTTCCCAAGTTCCTTTTTTCTATTATGTATTTTACAGTACTACTCTATTTCCTATTGAATTTTATTGTCTTTCATATTTCTCTGCAGACCTTTTCTGCTTTATCTCTATATTTTCACTGATGTATAATCTCCTAGTGTATTGTCAACTGAGATTTTATTTTCCAGAAATTCATGTGGCTTTGTGGTTCCCAAATGCCACCTAATGCTCTTAAAGCCATCTTAAACTACAAAGGTTTTCTTTCCTCATTTTCAACAGTTGTCACTTAGATGCAAACTCTTCAAGACTACTAATTTATTTAGTTATTACCATGACATAAATTCTTCTATTTCTGTTTCCAGTAAGAAAGACAGGTTGCACTGTACCTATTCTACTTGTACACAATACTAATTTACTTTTCAAGTCTAATCACTGCCATATACTCTTTTCCCCCGCTAAGTTGCCAGAGCTCACTTCATAGGAAAACTTCATAGGAGAAATCTACTGTCAGTGTAGTGCTGAACATTTTAAAATATAGTTTAGTTCCTGAATCACAGGTTTTCCACTCGGCAACAAAAATGTTATTACCTATGTAAGTAATCAAGACAAGCTTATGGTTTCTCTGAGCTTTTACAAATCTTCCCAGTAAGAGAAAATTAATATTCCAAAGTTAGTCTTGTGAGACCAAATTTTGGGAAAATATGTTGTTTATGCTAGCTTCTCCATTCAGTGATTTATAGAAGAAAGGAAATGCAACTCTGCAATATGGTCTCTTCCCTTCATTTCTGTTTTCATTTGTGCCCACAATTATTACCCTGAGGCAATAGCTGATAGAACTTTATTTGAAGATGAAGGAAAACAGTTCTTACAGAACACTGAACACCAGATATCTAAATGCAAACTACAAGGCAGATGCCAGTTGCAAAACCTTTGCTTGCTGATCACAACAATGTAAGACACGGTAGCTTGCTGCAATTGCCTCTTCATGGCAAGATGGCTGGAGGGAAGATGATCTGATTTCAGAACATGATGGTATCATACAGGCAGGTCAAACGTCTGTGTGTGCTTCCTGAGCTCTTAAGCTCAAATATAGGCAATATTAAGCAAAATGGAAAGAGCATTTCCCAATTCTTTGGCCTTTCACTCCACCTCTGTACAAGAAATAATTATGTCAGAAAACAGCTAAACCAGTCAAGATACCAATTCTTAACTTTTTAGTACCACTTATAGAGATATTGAGTTGAGAGCATGTACACTGTTTTATGTAACACATTAAATACTATGGTAAATGGGTTTAGGGGGTGTTTTGTTTTGTTTTGTTTTGTTTTGTTTCCCACCTCCTTGGAGGCAAATGTCTTACACACCTTTTCAAGACCTTCTTCCTTGAGGCTGATGACATCCAAATCAAAATCTGTCCTTAAGCCATTCGTTTTGTTGAAAGTTATCCTGCCTGTGAGGCCTTCCCAGTGGGCCTATGGAGAAAGGAAAAACAATTTCTAGAAATAAATACCTCTTCCTTTATTTTTTCCAGAAAGGACAAACTGCTTCTGCCAAAATGAGATCATTAATTATTATTTTTATGTAAATAATTTACCTTGTGGCTGATTTTTGTTTTTAAATATTTTGTATTTATTTTTGGAAATGAATTTAGACTTTCTTTCAGTCTTCATAGACTTTTTTTAAACTTTCTGGGTCAGACTCTTCCACTGAACAAGATGAAAGGCAGTTTTGTTTTCATTCCTCTATCATTCATACATGCATTTCCCCTTCTGCTTCCCCACATATCTCCCCCTCCCCAGTCCTCAAGCTTCAATCTGTTTCATTAATGCTGGACTTCATTTTTTTCTCAGGAAATTTCATTCAAATAAAGCCTTACTTTTGGAAGATGTTGATTCCCCTGAAACTACACCAAGACAGCAAAAATTGAGCTCAGTGAGCCAGCCTTCCTCAGCTTATTCCTCACTTTTAATAAAGTGCAATAGCTTTGGTTTTTCTATAACTTAAAATCTACCCTAGTTCTGAAACTATACAAAGTAGGAGAGGAAATGTGGGAAATAAAATTATCATCTTAGAAGGAACAAATATTGAAAAAAAAATAGATTCCATTGCAAATAATCCTCCTTATCATGATGTTTTGCATATCTAGATTGAGAAACACTGTATTAGGAGTTACGGTAGAGAGATTTGAATAGTCTCCAGTGTTCACCTTTAGCACCTTAAATCTCCTAGCTTTACTATCACTATCCATCAGCACCTAAAAAGCATCTTGGGGAATCAAGGAGACATATAGTAATATAAATAAAACACTATAGAAAATGAAGAAAAAAATTAATTTAAACTAGGAAGTAAAATTAATTCCTGACCCCTTTAAACTTATGCCAATATTTAGTTGCTGAATTTCTCATAATCAGTCTATAGTTTAGTTTCAGCTGTTTGGGTTTTTATGGTGTAAATGCTCCACACAGACCAAGCGATCTAAAAACATAAGTTTTATTTAGAATGCAGTTATTTCACCTTTCCATATATTTTTGTTCCAAGTAATACTTCAGGAAAGCACACTTTCAAAAAAATATGCTGCCTTGCTTTTTAAACTCCTTATACATAACAAGATGAGAGACGACCACCTACTGAAAGGAAAAGAAAAAAACCCCAAAAACAAACAAAACAAAAAAGGCGGAAACCAAACGGAGTAAAATCAAAAGAAAATGAGAATTGGGAGAAAAGAAAGCAGGGGTGCAGGACCCTTTATTAGTGACTTACCTCCTTAATGAGACTCATAAAGCGGGTCCCAAAGCGCCATGGCTTGTGGCGGTTGCACTGTAGCGAACTGACGGTCATCTGAGGGAACTGCTGGACAGCCACCGACACCACATGGACGGCGTCGTACATCAGCGCCGCGTCCGTCTGAAACCAGAGCCACATCAGAACCGTCAGCACCAAGCAAGTGTGTGAGACAGGCCAGCAGGGAGACAAGGAAACAACAAATCAGCACTGCTCGTTCTGCTAAAGCGAAAAAATGGTCCAACTGCTTGTGCAGCACTGTAAAATATAGATTTGTTGCCAAGTCATATATGAGTTATGTCAGGATCTTCAGTCAGTCTCAGCTTTTCTCTTTTTGATGCTGTAAAGAGGGCTCCAACAGCTACTTCTCAAGATCATGGGAGTACATTAGCATCTGATGACTCATGTTATTTTAAAAAGCAGTACGTTAGGGAGCTACATAAATCACCATGTACATGTTTGATTCAAGTTGGTTATTTTCATGAGTGATGCAAAAGAAAAAAGGAAACAAGTTGATAAAAAACTTAGCTATAAAGGAAAGTGTACAGGTTCAGGAAGTAATGGGTTTTGTTTTGAAATTACAGACAAGATTCCATCCCAACAGTACTCAATTGATTAATTAATCATTTTTAATGTGCATCAGTTCAAATCCCTATGGCAAAACTAATCAGAATCTTCAATAAATCAGATTAAAATTACATCAAAATGCACATTAATTTTAATAGTTTTCATGTCCCATCCTAAATAAATAGACTTAGATGTAGTGTTTGATAAGTAATGTTGTATTAGCAAAGGACAGAGATAGCCTCTCAGTACACACTGTCATGCTGTACAAGAAAGTGGTATCTCCTGTTCTCCTTGATAAACAGAGGCCCAGTAAGCCTTGGAACCAAAAGCACAAGACCTTAGATTCAGCTGGTGGAAATGAGTGCTACGCCATCTGCTCAGCATACCTTAGAGAAAAGAGACCTATTTCCCCTTCTCATTCACGCAATTAGTGAGCTGTGAAATTAGTTCTTTAATGGATAGGAAACCTGGAGATTATTGCACTTGTCACAATACAATACAAAAAATAGAGCTTATATTTGCCTTTCATGCAAAGGCATCCCAAAGGCTCTTTACAATAAAACTAAACATAAAAATGCAAAAATATTCTACCATTATAGCCCATAAACTACTGTTAAAGAGAAAAAATATATGCTCACATTTAAACGGCTCTGCCAAGGAGAGATTTCATAATTCAAACAGAAATAAATCCTAATTTTAAAATAGCCGGTGTAAGAGGTTTCAATGATCTCAGGCTCCAAGCAGTTTATGCTGGGGCTCCAAATCAGTCAGAAAATATTTTTGCTGCCAAATTCTTCATTATCTTCAAGGCATTAAAGTGCTTTTAAGGCAAGCCGATATTTGTCAAGGAGGCAATGAAACACCAAAAAGTTGGAATGACATGCTGAGTAAGCATCATGCAAAGTTTAATATTTTAGAAGCAAGAGTTGGCAGTAGTTGAAGTGTAGACAACAGCTTTTTAAATAAACTACACAATAAGTACAACACATAAATCTGGCTCAGAAATGTAAACTGGTTTTTAAATCAGTTTAACTTCTAAAACTGTAGTCCTTGTACCAATGAAGGAAAATTGATATTGCTATGAGACTTCACAAAAATATCGCACAAAGATGCAATTAGAAATGCAACACCAGCACCAACTGATAAACTAGATGCAAATTTGGAAGCAGAACTGTTAAGACTCGTCAGAAGGAATCAAATGGACATTATGCCAGATGCAGAACAACATGTCTCTCTGTCAAATTCTATAAGCCACTGAAGTGGAAATCTGTAGGATGGCAAAAACACCCAAAGAAGACAAAAGCACAAGATAAGCTCCAGCAGAGATATGTTGCGAGACACTGGTGCTCAGAGATGCTGTGGATGTTCCTATCATTCCAAGTGTTCAAGGCTGGTTTGAATGGAGCTCTGAGCAACCTGGTCCATGGTAGGCAGGGTTGGGATTAGATGATCTTTAAGGCTTATTCCAACCCCTTAACATTCTATGATTCTGAAAATGTTGTCAAAATCTGTTCATCAAAAACAAAGCAAAGTTTTGGAAGAAAGTGCAATACTGTCATATCAAGCCCTGTCCTATCAGATGGATAAATCTGAATTTGCCTCTACCAGTTACTACTGATATAATATAAAGTTACAAACACATAATAAATTAAGTATATCTAGATTTTCATGCAAAGGCAAATATGGTGCTAAAATTCTTTTTAAAAGTCTGAACAGTTCTTTAAATATTCTAGAAGAAAATGTCCTATTCAAACTAAAACAGAAGAATTAACCTTGATACATAGTATTCTTATTCTCTAATCAGTTTTGTATTAAACTGGATTGGCTCATTAAAAATTTCAATGGAAGATATTGTACAGTTCACTTAATGCATAGCATGAGCCAAGCTTATTCTGATGATTAGTAAAGTATGCATATACTTCATTAGTTTTGAGTTCTTATACTATCTTTACCTGCATATTCACTGAATAATGCTACTGCAGCAAGTAGAATAGCTTATAATTTTCATATGCAGCTCATTATTCTCTTCAAAATTATCTTTGTCTTCCTATCTTTAGTCAGTAAACTTTTTCTCCTTGTGAGATAAATCCAACTACATTTAAAAGATCAAGCTGTTCATATGGTTTTTCTTCATGTCTGATGGTCACTAACGTATTCTGAAAAACTTTTTGCATTAATTAAAATGATTCTTACATTATTTCAAGTCTGACTTCCTCAGCTGCATCAAGAATGAAATGAACCTGCAAATGCTCACAGATGTATACCTGCATTTGTTTCCTAGGTGACCATGACAAAAGTATTTAATAAGCACATAGAAGTGAAAGAACACTTTCACATTTTATTGACATAGTCCTTGTAAAGGTATGAACACATTAAAAGCAATTAATATAAAGTCTTTAATCCATTGTGAATCTTATTTCATCGTATACAATAAATGATTTGGTACTGACTGGATTTCAAGTCATAGTATCATCTGAAACAAACTTAGTTCAGATTGACTGTGGTTACTGATTTATGTGTCAACATGCTCATTTCATACTGCAATAAGCTTTTCTTGCTAAGCTTGTATTTGTGGCACTTGCCCTTGCAAGTCTTTAGAACAGAATGAGAATGTTGCATTCCCATTTGGCAAAAGGAATGTAAGTACACAAGGCGGAGCATGTTCCATAAGGAATGAACTTTCTGTTGGCCTTTACGAATTGTATTTTATCTCTTACACAAGAGTAATGTCCTGGATAGAACACTGGATGCAAAGTCAGGTTGCAGGATTTGGGTTTTTTATAAACCAAATATATCCAGTCTATTTGTAGTCAGGTTTATGAAGGACAGAAATTACATAGTACAATTTGGAGAGTAAGAACAGCAGCTGTTCTTTTTTAATCTAAGAATCTGAGCAAGCAGTAGATACAGGAGGTACAATGAACAGGACAGCTTAATGAAATCTCCCTCCCCAGCATAACCATTTTAGTGAAAACAAGCCTTACTTAGGCATCACCACATAGTAAGGATTTGCAGTGGAAAACTTACTCATTTCAAAAGCATCAGAAATGTACTTTAATCCCCTTAGCCTATGAAGCAGTACTTCTCCTTTGATAATTACTTACCCTTTTATATTTAGGGTATATTTAGTGACAATTTAACACATAATACATAACTATTAGTTAGAAAACCTTGAATAAATGGCATATTTCATAAACAAAACACTTCCATTTTTTTATTCTACCACCTGCTTTTCATTTTTCCCCCATATTACTCATATTTTAGGTTATTTCCATTGTGAGTACAGGGAATAGAAATAGGCCTCTGTCCAAGGTGGGGTTTTTTATTATCATTCTTTTCCTTTGAAGATTGATTTTCTTTTAGAAGCTGCCTCTGCTTTCTTTCTTCTGAACAACTTTAAAAAATGATGTGTGAAAAGTCTGATGACACTTAGAAGTCAAGAAGCAAAGACTGCCTACAGTGCAGGAGAAGCCTCATTACTGGCACTATTACCTTCCTTAAACTTTGTCCCATTTGATAAAAAATTAAAAAGTTGAATTTAAAAAATTACTGGATATAAACTACAGAAACAATGATAGGTTACATATGAAAATACGTTAAATATTTTTACTTATAAAATGCTGTAGTTTCTTTATTATAGATTCTACTAATGTTTTATAAGAAATTTTTAAGGGGTAGATCTTGAATTTTGTTAGGACAATGTGATTTTAACCCACAAGAGACAGAGTAACTAGTAACATAAGAACTTTTCCCCAAAATTCTCATGTAATGTGGCACTAGATCACTCTACTAAATTCACTACATATTCTTGATCCAAATTCTACTTTCAAATCTGCTCTACAAAGAGATTTTTCAAGGTCCAGAACAAGAGACTAATATTGAAGTGAGAATTTTTTTTGGTCTTTCCCAGGTGTGCTAAAGAACACAGAAGCCAAGCATGGATGAAAAAATATTACAAAACAAACAAAAAAAGCTCTTATAAACCAAATAGGAGTTATTTTATCGCACTGATAGAGGCTTAAGTTGTATTAAATATCTTTAACAATCATTAGAAGAACTTCTGCACAAGCCCATCAACAAAAGACATTTCAGTTAGATGATGCCTGACAAATGCAGCATTATGCACACAAATTCCAGAGACCAAACATACTACTACTAGCACTCACAGGATGCGCTCCCACACTCAAGGCAATTATAACAAGTGAATGAAATTAAGAAGAAATGGCTTGCAAAACTAGTTCCTCCCCTCCTCAGCTAATAAAATCTATTGCCCCTGAAATCATTTCACTTAATTCTCACTTGCTAACACATCCCACAAAACCATTTTGCTAAGTGAGATTTAATAAATCTCTCAGCCTTGGATTAAATTTTACTGTTTTATGAACTGTTAAATTGCATTGTATGCTTATTAATGCTCATGTTTTCTTACCTCTTGACACATTCCTAACTCCACTCTGGGGTACAATTGAAAAAAGAGTAGAGATATGCTTTTTCGCCCCAAAAATGCATTTCAGTGGAGAACAAGATATGAGCACCAGTAAGCTATAAACAATGTTCATCTAACTTTTTAAAAAATCAGTTAGCTTTTTTTTTTTTTTT
>VWYO01023000.1:52238-86633 GCA_013400275.1 Rhadina sibilatrix
TTTTACAAAATACTCTGATATTTTAAATAATACATAGCTTCTTAAATTATTTTTTAATATTTAGTGGTCTAGTGAATTTTAACAGGGGTTGGTTTACAGAGATGTGTATGTAATTTTAAGTAGAGACAAAACAGATGTAAATTAGTTTCCCCATCATCAAAATACTTAACATCCAAACAAAACAACTTATTTATTTCATATATTAGCAAAAAAGACTTTACACTAACAAATATATTTTTTTAATCTAGAAGAAGTGAACTAGTCAAATAATTTTAGGTTTTCAAGTGTAATTTTTTTCTTACACATAGGCAAAAAAAAAGAAAAGATTTCCTCTTTTGCCTCAATGCCTCCTAGTTTGATGCCCAATTTGAAGAGAAATAGTGTTGTATTCCTCTGGGGAAATGGTTTTTCCCCAGAACCCCTTAAAGACTGTAACCTTTAGTTTAACCCTACCTTTCCCCTATCTCTGACCAATTGGCTCAGTGTCAGCTATCTCTCCTGAGACAGAGAGTCTGGATAAACCCATGCTCTTCCCTGTTTGGCCTCTTTGCCCCTGGGACCCCTTCGAGAATAAAGCCTTGGAAATACTCTGAGGTAAGAACCTCTTTTGAAACTTTTATCCTATCCCCTGAAATATTTCTCCCCAAAGCTCCCCAGAAACTGAGCTAGAACAGGAGCCCTAGGGGGCAGGGGGGAAGTACTTCAAAATAGCAAAGTGGAACACAAACAGTGACAAATTTTTAGAAAATGCCAAGAGAAAAAAGAAGTAGGGAAAGCATTCCAAATGATAGTGATATGGTTTCCACACTTCCTGTCATTACATTTTCATTATATAGGAAAGAATAGGAAATAGAAAGGAAAGAATTCTTTTATTGACAGAATGAACACATATTCCTGGTATAAAAGCTTGAAGTGGTAGAACCCTTTTCATCTCTCAGAACATTCTTAGATAGTAATGTCATTTAATAAAATATTTAGGTGTTAAGAAGCTGAAAGAATATGAAAATTAGTTAGATGGGTAGCCACTTATTGCAGCTTGATTTTAACTTATTGTGGATGAAACTTTCAGACAACTTCAAATTTTGTCAGAAATAGACACAGAAAATCTGTTTAGCAAGAAGTTTAAACACAGGTTTCCCTGAAATAAGAACAGCAACAGTATTTCTCCCATCTGCTTGACCTTTGATTGAAGACCAGAATTTCATTTTAGCAAATAAAATGTTAAAGGTTTAGAATACAACCTGAAGTGAATAGGAAAATTTTGAGTTATTTTTTTCTGACAAGGACACCTTGTCATTCTTGTGAAGCGAGCTTAAATCTTAACTATGAGAGTAAATTTCATTTAAAGGAATAAGTATTTATTCTTAAGGAAAGTTTCCTGTCTGACCAGCCACTCACACCACCTGAGCTGAGACAGAAGCCCCTCAAGCCCCTCTGCCGCCACACCATAAATCATTCAACCTACATGGTGATCTGCATTTATCTGGAGCAATGGAATAAATACAAACAGAAGGGTGGGAATTCAAGAATAAAATTACCTTTAGTGTATTGCTTGCAATAGCAGAAGTCAACTGACTGCATAAATCTTTGCAGAATGTGCTTATAATATACAGTTAGGAACAAGATGTTATGATGCTTTTATTTAACTTCTATGGTTTTACATATATCTATGTATATAAGTTTCTACATATCCTTCAAAAAGAATGTAACATTTCCAGGTGAAAGATATTCTGAAGTAGTTTCTCATCCTTTCATCTGAACTTTAGAAATTATGGTATCAGCTTCTTTTTTTTTTTTTTTTTTTTTTTTTTTTTTTTTTTTTTTTTTTTTTTTTTTTTTTTTNCTTTTTTTTTTTTTTTTTTTTTTTTTTTTTTTTTTTTTTTTTTTTGTCGTTGTTGTAATAAAATACCCCATCACACTCTTATATACCTCAGGGACAGATAGCAAAAACCTAATTACAAGGAACAATGGGTCATTATTTGGTCTTTGGTAGTCTATTTCCTTTCATCTGTTCTCAAGTTCAAAAGATCAATATGATTGTGATCACTGCAACTCCATCAACCACATCCACAATAAAGACCTGACTGCTCCTATTATATAAGCTCAGCATTCAAGACTTATCACACCACATGAAAAGTCCTTCTGCATGAGCAATTCATAACTAATTACAGAAAGATCCCACTCAGCATAGACTGTGAATTCCTTTGTACCCGCTTGCAACAAGAAAGTACACCTGGCAATGGAAATGAGAGGCATAAAGCTAATATAACACAGAGATTAAATGTAAATCTGATCAAAAATAGAGAGAAAACCTCACACATTCTAAAGAATGAATCTCTAAATGTTCTATTTTTATATCCTGCAAAAATAGTATAAAAATAGTTTGAGGATTTCAGAGCTTTCACATTTTCAAATTTGGTAGGTAAAATGACAAAAATTAAATATATATTGGTGATTTTGAACACAGATAAAAGAATTATGAGTATTCATAAAAAATTTCCTTCTCCTGCTTTAAACTTCTTTTAATATTTTCAGCAAAAAAAAAGATGATTATATGTACAGCATTGCAAAGTTCATATTTGCAGAAGAAAACAAATTTTTAAGCAGTATAAAACATAAGTAACCCATGAAAGAGTATACATTTATTTCAAAATAGAATTCCGCTTTATGTCAGTCTTTTATAATTCTTTTATTAATTTATGTCCTATGGTTCTGTTCTAAATAAGTAATTTTTTTTTTCTTTTGAACTAACATCCCCTTAAAATCAGTAATATCTAAAGAAAAAGGTATTAAAAGACACACTGCTGGCCTGCGACTTAGAAAAATCAAATTTTTTTAGATTTTAAAAGTGGACATTATATGGGGATATTTTCAACTTTGAGATTGTTTAGAGGTTTGGAGCTTTTTTGGTTTTGTTCTGTTTCTTTTGAGAAGCATATATATTTAGATTCTTCATTTTTTTCATAATCTTTGATCAACTTGTCTGCTATATGAAGATGATAGTCTAGACAGATTACAGAAAATCAAATTTATCTTGCAATATTACTCTTTTTTTCTTTGCCATTGTGCCTCCACCAACTGCCTTTCACTGTATAATTATTTTCATTTCAATGAACTTCTCCGTTAATTAATATTTATTTCAGAAAAAAAGCTTTTTATCATACTATGATGCTAGTTCTAATAATCAGATTCTCATAAAGTGTTGATTCCAGCTTCACAGAGTAGACACAGAATTAAATACACTGACATTTGCATTAGACACATTTTGTTTCGATTAAAATCTGCTTACAGTAAGGTAATTTATTCAGTGATTGAAAAGCTGCATTCTGGTTTGTGACACTACTTTTCTGGGATATCTTCTAAAACTGCCCTCATGAAAGCAGCTATCATTAACTGTTATTCTAATGTATTAGCCCACAAGAATTTGCCTAATTTAAGAACAGCTTGAAATTGTGGTGGTTCAGGAAAAGCTGAGTAATGTTTAATGGGATCCTCCATGGCTAATGAAGACAGGTACCTTGACAATAACAGCTTATTTGAAATTTTAGGTACTTAGATATCCTTGAACAGCAAAGCACATAGACATTAAAGTATATTAAAAACAAGGCTATGCAAATAAATAAAATAAGATAAAGAAAAATTGTTGTGTGGGGTTTATGCAAATGAATTTTTCAAAACTTACAATTCACTTGTAGGAATTCAGTATTAGAAGGAACACGAGCTTATTAATCAGAACTCAAACTCATATTGCTATTATGTTAGACATAGAGGCTCCTCTGGTGAATATAAGAACCAACTAGAGTCTTCATAGTGATCAGATTTTTTTTAATATATATTTGAAACTTGGTATGTTCAGTAAAATTTGTAGCAATATACAGAATTCAAATTCACACAGTGATCCATCCTGAAAATTTCAGAACTTTCTCTAAGTGCAGTTCACTTTCAAAGGGATATTTATATCATAAAGCAAATTGATAGTATATAATTTTCATAATTACTAAACCAAATATAGGAATTGAAAAAACTGAATATTCTTCCAGCTTTTTCAATACTCCATCCGGATTTCATCCATCAGGGTAACAGTCAAATTACTTTACTGCACCTATATCTACATTTAAAAACAAAAATGTGTCCAAGTTTATACAGAAGCTTTAAGAATTTCTTTGCATGTCTCTGACTTATCTGATGAGAATTTATTTCTTCTGAAATATAGATGTACCTCTTAACTATGTTTAAGCAAGATTTAAAAACATATTTTTCATACCATTTATCTTATTTTTCAGAACATTGTCCATGTCTGAAATTGCAGACTGTAAGAAACAAGAAACAAGAGAGAAGAGAAAGAAAATCAAGGAAATATAGAAATGTATCTATTCAGTATCACAAGGATTCCTAGTTTTCTCATTCATACTCACAAACCACTCTCTTAACCAAATGGCCTTCAACAGATAAAGCAATACATTAGTCTTGCCTCTAAAACTAAATGGAAGAGATTATTGATCAAGTATGGAAAATTTACAGGAAATAATATAATATATTTATACTCCCTGAATAGTGAGAAAACTCAAAATATAGTGTCACAAAATTAAAATCACAAAGGATCACATTCCACCTAGATGCCTAATGTCATGGTCTTATCGAAACAGGCTGTTTTGCAAAGAATCCTACACAGAAATAAACCCAGTCAGGTTAAAAATTTTATCATCTTATTTTCTCTATCTCCTATTTCCTATAAAAAGTTTCACGGACAGTGGAATGATGCATATTCCTAGAAGGAAAATTCTTTCTCCTGAACTTGTTGATCAAAGATGTTAAATTCTGCCCTTGATTAAAAAAAAAAATAAAAAATCCAGATATCATAGAGTGCAGTAAATGTCATGGTTGTTTAGAAAAACTTTTCCTGACTAGTCATGAATAGCCCAAGGCAACAGGCAGCACACAAATGATATCTGCAAGACAGTAGTTTCTTCATCTTAACATGATTATCTATTTCATCTCCTATTCTAATGAAACTGGGAAGGCCTGAGTAGTCTAAGGCTCAAAAGATAGATATTTCAAAGTCTCAAAGTGATTAGCAGTTGATTTCTTAACAATTTTTTAATCTAATATTTAATTAAAAGTGCAACAAAAATTATCCAATTTTAAAAATCACAAAAAGTCTTTGAGTTCCAAGGAGGTACAACTATTTCCAATTTGTCAGAAAGAATATAATGTAAGAGAATTATTTCTGCATGAGTTCTTCACACTGAAATGTCTGAGAAGAACCAGTCTATCCATACAGTGTAGCAACTTAAGGACCTCAATCTCACTGAGCTCTAGCTCACAAAAAACACTGACATAGGAACAGTGAAATTTGATACCAAAGACTTCAGTAGGACAAGACTGCCAAAGCACAGGGAGCCTTTTAATCACTTCTTAATTCTCATGACTTCTTATTATGTTTTACTTAAAACTGCCAACTTTCTAAATGATGTGGAAGAGTTTTCCTCTTGCAAGTGTGTTTCCACAGAGAAGTTAAAGTATAAGAGTCTGTTTCCATAAACATTTAGCTAAATTAATTTGATTGAAACCAAAGGCTTTTAACAGCCTTGTTTTGATATTTTAAACAAGTATTAAATCTATATTATTTACTTCCCTTTCCCTATATGGCTTTTTCTATGTCTATTTTTGCTTTAGTCTGTCACCAGAACAAAAACAACACTTGCCCACTCATTTCCCTCTCATTAAGATTTGTTCTCACAATAATTTTTGAAGGCTTCATTACTGTGAAATACTTGCCACAGATTTTACTTTTGAACAGCAGTAAGCTTTTGAAGTGACTCTCCTGATGTGTGACACCACAGAGCAGGGCTTTGGTGCACATCATGAAGAGGTCCATAATGCATAGGCTCTCTTAAAATAAAATTCACAGAAAGATGTGATTGAGGGCTGTACTTTATGTGCTCCATCTGCTAATTGGCTTTGTCCAAAGGAATGGACTAGCAAGAGTCTGAAGCAAAGTAGCTGGAAATAGAGGAGTATGAAATAAGAAGTGTCAGGTTTTTGGCACCAACAGCTTTGCTTTATGAGGTTGCCTCCAATGAGTCTTTTCACTTGCTATTGTAGCCATGCCATAATTAAATTCCCGTGATCACCTGCTAAAATTTGGTGCCATCTTCAGGTTTATTCTCTTTTGTTATTCTGAAAATGTTAGTCTTATCTGCACACTATCTCTAATTAAAAAAACAAACAAACAAACAAAAAACAACAACAACAACAACAACAAAAAAAAAAAACTCTGATTTGAAACAGAGAAAGAAAAATTTTCTGCCCTGAAAGGATGGTGGCTACTCATAAAAAATATGAGAAAATGAAAAATAATAAAGCATTTTCAACTCTACAAATATGAAGAATGGAGAAGCAACGTGTATATGCAATGTATTTATAGAAGATAATAGCTTTTTATAGTGGTCAATAGTTGGGTTGAAAATCATTTGTCAGACTGCACAAATGCATAAGAATTGAAGATGGGAAAGGTTGCCTTTGGCTCTAACTGCTAAAAACCAGTTATCAATCTTCATCTAAGTCTTCAAGGAGCTTCTCTTGGTGAGCAATCGATAGTGCATTTGCCACAATAGCTCATTTAATTATTTTCATCCTAAATATCCTGTCAGCAGGGGGAAGTCTTCCTGATTTTAATTAATTTTGAGATCATTGATTTTTTTGCCTTTTCCTTTCCTGTGGTTACACATGCAGACACAAAGGCACAGACACACTCTTTTAGCCTGCAGGCTCTGTAAGATGTATGACAAGTCCTTGGTGAAAACCCTGCCTATAACTGTAGTATACCTAGATGACCTGCAGCTTTACTTTTAAATCTTTAACCTTCAACTGCTGCAAATGAGCCTCTGGCATCTAAACCTAGTTGGGCAAAACAGTAAATTGAAAAGCATGTTTGTTGAATAGTTCTCAATTAAAGAATCTTTAAATCAATAGGCAGTAAGGGTATCGCAGACACAAGCCTGCTGTTACAGAGAAACACAAAGACAGAAAATGGAAGTCAGAGAACTGAAAATAGTAGTGGAAATCATGAACTTATATTAGATTTGTAAATAAATAATGTTGCATTGATGGATATCATTAACACGCCAAAAAAAGTCCTTTAGGCTCTAGAGTGCTATATCACATTTCCCCTAAGCTAAATAGTAGATACAAACAACACAAAATGCAAGTCACACATTGAGAACAGAGTCTTAAATTTGTATAAGACAAGTTCATAACAGAAGTGAAAGAAAAAATGTTTAGTCTTACACTTTAAAAGAATAATGCATCTTTTACGTGAGAATTCTTGCTTCCCATTCTCAGAGAAAACTATTAACCCTGCTTATTTCTACTTTGTAAATGGGTGAGGTGACTGCTTTTGGGACTCCAAGCAAAAGGCTGGGAACCAGAAATGGAACTCATGCAGAAGTCCACTTTTCCCCCTAGAATAACCTTAGTGATTCTCTATAAAAAGTGTTGACAATCAGGTAACAAAATGTTATTTTGAACCTCCCCAAAAAGTTTAATTTCTTCTTGGTTTGTATATAGATGTACCCATATCAGGGATACTCCTGCATAAGTAGACAGGCTCATTAAGAAAGAGGAAGTTTGCATTTAAATAAATAAATAAATAAATACCCCTCAAAAATATGAATAGCTGAAAAGTTGTATATCTGGTGTTTAAAAGATCAGATGGATTCATTTCAGTCATATGTATAGCTTGTAATCCCATTTGTGCCACTTCCAATTTTCAGGAAAAGGAGAGGGAAAAAACCCCACAAGTCTGTAGTAAATAAATTGGCAAGTACACTAATGAAGAATAATTAAAATCTACATACATTCTAGAATGGTTAAAAACCTCTTCATTCACAGCTCCACTGCCAGAGATGACATTTTATTTGTAGCTAATAATAAAGCAGTTATATATGACTATTCTTATTTAACATGGCATGGAATAATTGTGGAGCTACTTTAATAAAAAGAATATAATTTCACAAGACACCCATACATCAGAAACAAGGCAAAGTGACACATGCCGTTTTAATGCAAGGGACAATTTTATGGTCAAGGAATGTCAGAAAAGATACAGTATTGCACAAGAGAAATTAGAGCAACATTAAAGGGATACATAATATCATTAATTACCCAGCTTCTAGCTTCAGTCTTTAAAAGAGAGGCTACTCCTAAGTAGAGCAGCCACTTACAAATGTTTTCCATCAACATTCTTAACTTAGACCTTGGACAGACCTTGGGCAGCTCTTCATCACAAAATGGTTTTCTCCACTATCTTTGGAAATGAAAAAAATTGTCTCTAGAACGAATCCAGTAATTTTTCTCTAAATCTCTGAAGCTTAAATACATTGAGTTTAAATATGAGAAGCAGGTGGCATAAATTATTATTTTACAATAATACTTTTTTTTTTTAAAAAAAAAAAAAAAGAGCATTTAACATTATTTCAATTTGTTAAAATCTGAACAAAATTATCAGATTAAAATACTGGTAAAATACCATCACTGTATTCTCCTTGGGTGAGCTACTGTTGTATAAATAGCTATGGATTAAAATTCTGAGAAAGTCACTCTCTCTGCCACAATACATTAAGCACTGTATAATATTAACACAACTGAAAGAATTTGGAAAGTAGATGTTTGTTTGAAAAATGAAAGGTGGGAAAAACAAGACCAGAAAGCAGTTCTGTACTTCAGAGACAAGTGCAGTTCCTCTCACAGATGTTCCTCAGGGAAATAAACAGCAGCAGCCAGGCCAAGTCAAGAAAGCTCTCTGAGAAGAAAAGCAGGATTGTAAAGTACTCCACCACGTGCTCACATTCGTCTGGGAACTGTTATCTTGCTCAAACAAATCCAACTCACTAAAACTGACAGTTGTGCACTGCTCTTTATTCTTAAAGGATTAACATTAGGGAAAAATATGAAGTGGAAGTTTGAATTTCAAGATGCAAACTACATGAGAGACTATCTAATCACTGCTGCTAAAGAAGGGAGAATGTGCTGAGACTCCAGTCTCTTTTTCTTGTGCATGACTGGCACAAGAGATCTGCTGAGAGACTGCTTTTCAAGCTGGTTTACATTCTTAAGAAGAAAAAAATAGGAAACTGAGTCACCGATTTATCCTTAGAGAGCAGTAAATATATGGAAAAACCTCTTAGAGACTGAACACCTGCTTACATACACATTTATAAACATTTCAGAGCTATTATTTGGATGTACATAATATACATTGCTTTGTGTATTTGAATATTTTTATATGAATATTTTCCAAGTGTACTGCGTTTTAAAAATTTCATCCCAGTGAACTGTAGCTTTACATAACAAATTTTTACAGAATTCATTTCTATAACTTCAGTCATCTAAAAACAACCAGAACAGTCATGAATTAAAAACTGTGATTCGTCAGGTTGTCCTGAGATTAGAGGAAGCCTAGACTAACATCTTATGCTGTATACCCTACTTGGAGTAAAACTCTCTTGACAGATTTCAACCACTTCATGTTATATAATCCCAAGATCTGAATGGAAACTGTACCAATCATGTAATTTCTATGAAACAAATCAGATATCGTTTTATAATTATAATAAGCTCTAATCCACACAGGTTAAGTCCAAGGGAGTAAACTGTTTCATTGGATAATACCGTACTTATTTTAGAAGTCAGACAAGGTGCTTCACAGCTGTGGTGATGCACAAATATGGATTCCTGTCCCTGCTAAGCAAATAGGCAAGCTGTAGCAATTCTTTTTCTGAAAGGACTGAAAATATTTTGTTGCTTTATCTAAAGGGTGATTTCAGATATACAAATCAAAACAGATCAAAACAGAACAACAGATCAAAAATATCACAAAGATAGTATAGTGAACAAAGTGTAGCTGGCCACAATTATAGTTTTCTTAATCCCATTCATTCTTTACTCTCCTGTGAGAGGCAGGAAAGGAAATAGATGTCCCGCATTTAGCATTTATCTGAAGTACTTGGATAATAAATAAAACATCTTATGTTAATTGTAACAGACCAGACAGAACACACTTGGGCTTGCTACTCTAATTCAAGCAGTAGAAGCAAAATATTTTTGCTTCAAAACTTTGTATTTTCCTGTTTAATTCAAGATTATACAAAACAAAAAGAAGACACAGGATACACCTTAAGAAATGTGGAAACTAATTAGACTTCTAAACATGAAGATGCAAAGCCCATTGAGACCAGTCTATCTTTGCTTATAACTACTTTCATTTTTAATAAGAGTTAGACAGAAGGT
Source organism: Rhadina sibilatrix (assembly GCA_013400275.1). Lineage (NCBI taxonomy): Eukaryota > Metazoa > Chordata > Aves > Passeriformes > Phylloscopidae > Rhadina > Rhadina sibilatrix. The sequence goes on from VWYO01023000.1 coordinate 62,529, forward strand.
AGTATTTCATAGTTTTAGCATGCACATTGACTGCCTCATCAGCCATAAACTCATAAACATTCCTTGCACCTACTCAAAGCAGGAAGGTTTAACACAGTTCCTAAATGCATTTTGCTGTCCTGACCTCCCTTTTCTGAACAATCAGTTCAGATTGTTCCACTCATGTAATTCAAACACTGCCGAGTAGTTTACTGAGAAATTTTAGCAATATTTTGAAATTAGCCCCTGTACAGAGGTTTCTTTCCTAGGACATTCTTCCATGTGTTTATTTAAGGTCAACTTCTTAACCCTTATCTTGAAGGGACTTGCCACTAGGATCATACAGACACCCTAAAGTGACAGGCAACTGCCTCAGATGGATACTGTGCACATTTACTGGTGCTAGAGATCTTTGAAACAACTGATTAAGATTCACAGAGGTCAAGTGCAAGAGAAAAAGCTTTTCTAGAAGGGGAGGATGGAGAATGAGAGTCCATTATCTCTGCTTATAGTGCAAATGCATTTCTCTGTCCAACCTCAGCAGTACCCCACCCCACTCTGCCCCAGATGACTTTTACTTACTGAAACACTACTAAAATAGCTAACCACTAAGGGTTATAAAAGCAATATGAGAAACATACAGAGAAGTAAGGAACTCTATCAATAATGCAATTTAATGGGTTCAAGCTATGCTAAGCAAAAACCATGATATCAATACGCATGCAAATGCACAATAAATAAGATACAGAGCTCAAGAAAAACAAGTACTCCAGGAGATTATTTTTTCTATTTATATGGAAATCTTTCTTATAGTAGTATTAAAAAAAAAAAAAAAATATCAGAAGGGATTAGATTATCTAATCTTGGTACTTTACTAGTAGCTCCTCAGGATGAGTGCAGTAAAAATGTTTATGTACCTAAACTTATTTCAGCTGCAGGTAAAAAAAAGTGGCAGAATAAATGATTTTCAGATTAAGGAAATTTCAAACTGCAACACAAACATGAAACACTTGTGAAACATATCCAATGTGGGTTTTTTTTTATCTTCTCAAGTTCAGATATGAAAAACACAGATATTTACCACCAACAAAAAAAAAGATAAGAAATTAAGCCAATTTCAAGTTCTTCCAAAACAGATTACATAGGAGAAATTTAGTAAATCCAGATTACAAAGGAAAAAAGTTTGTGCTTTTCTAATTAAATGCATAATCATAGATGCAGATTCATGTTAGTAATGCTAAATGTCTTCTGTTTTAATGAGCCAATTGAAACGAAATGGTTGCCTGCAATTAGACATCTGCAGTCCAAGGACAGCAAGCCAACTGTGTAGTCTGTCTGCCAGAATTACAGTTGCATTCCTCAGCAGGACAATAAGGAGAATGGATAATTGTAATTATAACATATACATCCCTTAGTGTTCTGTGGTTAAAAGAGTGTGAACAACAAGAGCTCTTAATACATTTAATTGCTGGCTGCTAATAAAGGGTTGTCAAAAAAAGAACCATTTTTGAAATGCATTCCAATTCTACAACGAATTACAAACCAAGGTCACTAACTATCCACCTGAGGACTTATCTCCCAGAAAATTGTCTCTTAGACCCTGTAAATATCTAGTCATACAGGCCTGGTGTTCAGAAAGTTGCAAGCTCATATGAAAGTGAGTTGAAGAGATGACAGACAATGGATATATTATTCTAGAGGGTTTAGCACATGTTGCAAATTCACTGCTCACATTCACTTTGCAAATATCTTTGCAAGTTTTTCATGAAAACTTGAATAAAGATCCTAAATACTTTTTAGATCTGTGTATTTCTGCCTCTTTCCTTAATATATCTGAATATTTCACCTACCAAAATGTTTCCATTCCTTATAAGAATAAGAGAAAAAAAAAGAAATTGAAATTTATCTATTCAAACTCCAGGCAGAAATCATAGGTGTATTCCCTGAGAGAATGCTTCTCTCACTTTGCCAAATTATATTAAAAAAAATTGAATTTAATGACCTTCAGATTTTATCTTTCATTCGGTGCTGCTCAACTTTGCACTTTACTGTGCAGGATTCAAGAGCAAAGACATTATTTCTTCTGTCTTTGCTATACATTCTGAACATGGATTGAAAATTCACTGTGATATTACTATAAGTTCTTCTGCAGCAAGCAGCTACCTGATCAGCTCTATTCTGCGAAATCACACTCATTTCTAAAAATATAATTCATTAATAGTATCGACAAAATAAGTGAGAGCATCAAAAAGAATTAAGAGTTCTTCCAAGCTTATACACAGGCTATCATGTTTAATATATTAGGTAAGATTTCTTTAATGCAATTGCTTTCCTCCATTTTTACTTTCAGCTCCTAGACAAAGCTGAAACTGACATTTTACACTTCCTGATTGAATAGATTCAATTTTCTAGACGTGATACTTGACTAATTCATTGTATACTCTTAAATACTTCTCTCAGGTCAACCAACCAACTTGCAAAATTTCTATAATTTTTGAAATGGTGAAAAAGATCTTTATTCTAATACTCAGTATTGTTACATTGAACCTTTAGGAACTCAGACCTCTAAATGCAATCCATATGCCTTATGAACTCCATACCCAATGCACAGGACGTTTTAGAACACTATTTATCTTAGCCAGCGCTATAATTCAGCTAGCCAGCAGCAACTGCTCAGCACAAAATAAAATCCCTTTCTTTTTCAAATATTGAGAAAGTGTTGAATCTCCATAACACAGGCATCTAAAGGCTGCAAACCTCTCCTTATCAGCAGGCCTCAGACACTTGAAAAGAGACAGACAACTCACTCCTTTGGAAAACTTTGCCTCTATTTAATCACAATATAGAGAAAGCTCAAATTCTCCTTTGACTGGAAGATGAGAAGCCTGGTGGAGTATAACAAATTAGAGAAAAAATTACTAGATATCTAGTTGTGGATGAGAAAATATGACTTTTTTATGACTAGCTATTAGACTCTAGTCATAAAAAAGCATAAAACCAAAGTTTGGTTTCCAAGTGCTACCCAGGAATGGTGGAGATAGTTATCCTGATCTTCTCTGAGAACAACTGTCTTCAAAGTAGAGCAAGATAAATAAAAGACAAAGCAACATAGGTGAAAAAGAATTTAATATTGTAAGATTCTGAAGAGAAACAACTAAAATTTTCTAGATCTTGCAATTTCACATTTTCCTTCTTTCAGTGGAGGGAAAAAAACTTAAACTTGATGTTGAAAAATGTTCTTCAAGTTTGTTATCTTCTGTTATATTTATCACCTTCAGTGCCCTCATCAATTTTCCCAGTTAAAAACCTCTGGTCTTCTTCTATAGTCATCATTGTAAGCCACCTGTGATTCTCATGCTGTCTACACAAGCAATTACAGATGTTTACACTCTATGCTGTCATACTTCATTCCTTATTTGTATGTTCCAATGAATGACATGGCTCCAAGCAATTCATGACGACATGATTCAGCTAGCTCTTTTTAAAACATAAAAAATAAAAGCATTATTTTTAAAAGCCACCCCTGTTCACCAGCTTTCATTAAACTTCTGGATTATCACTGACATATTGCTAAAAAGCCAAGCAACATTATTTCACACAGTTATTCTTCATTTTCTATTAAAAGTACTGAGCAGCCAAGTAGAACTATATTTAATGAGGACTGGATCTCTTCTTTGGACATTGTCATCATGAGGTGTTATTCAGTGTACAAAAGTTATTTCTTTAAGCTACCCATAGAGTAGAAAAGTGCTGTAATAAGTAAAGAAATTCTTTGCTTCATAGAATCACAAAATGGTTTGGGTTGAAAGAGACCTTAAAAACACTCTATTTCCAAAACCCCTTGACACAGACAGGACATCTTCCACTAGACCAGGTTTCTCAATACCCCATCCACCCTGGCCTGGAATACTTTCAGGAATGAAGCAACTTCTCTGGGCAAACTGTCCCCTATTCTGGGCAAAGGGTCCCTGGGTTTCACACTCTCACAGTAAAGAATTTCTTGCTAATACCTAATCTAAACTTACTCTCAGTCTGAAGCCAAGCTCCTTTGTCCTATCACTACGTGCCCTTGTGAAAAGTCCCCCTCCAGCTTTCCTGTAGGTTCCCTTCAGGTACTGAAAAGCTGCTCTACGGTCACCCCAGAGCCTTCTCTTCTCTATGATGAATAGTCACAATTCTCTCAGCCTTTCCTTATACATCTGGGGTTTAGTCCTCTGATCATCTCTGTGGTCCTCATCTGGACTTGGTCCAACAGGTCCATGTCCTTCCTGTTCTGGGGACACCAGAACTGGACTCCAGACAGAGTCTCAGGAAAGAAGCATAGAGAGGGGCAATCACCTCTATCAGCCTGTTGGTCACAATTCCTGTGATGCAACTCAGGATACAATTGGCTTTCTGGGCTGCAAGCACACATTTGACCTGGATTGCTTGGATCAATGGGATAAGGCATATTGTATGAAGTTCAACAAGGTAAAGTGCTGGATCCCAGCCTTCAGTCACCACAGCCCCATGCAACAATGCAGACTCTGGGAACAGTGGCTGGAAGGCTGCCCAGTGGAAAAGGACATGAGGGTTGCTGGTCAACAGCTGCTGAACATGAGCCAGCATGTGCCCAGGTGTCCAAGAAAGCAAACGGCATACTGTGCCAGTGGAAGTAGGGTAGAGATTGTCCCCCTTGTCTTGGGTTATGGAACCAAAAATGTATATTCTATTTCATTTGCTGAAAGGAGTTGGGGAGATGTTCTTCTTTATCTCTTGTAACTCTGGGAGGAGGGGGGCGGATGCCTCTTGATAATGGGCCAACTGTTAACACCAGGTGGGGCAGTGTTTCTTATCTCTTTTCACAATGGNGTTGGGGGTGAGGGGTTTACATTCTCCATTCCAAGGGAAACTCCAGCTTTCCCTGGCCGATATCTGTCTTTCCAAACCAAGACACCCCTGTACTTGTCACTTATGAGGCCATACTGCAAGTACTGTGCCTATTTCTGGGTCCCTCACCTTGAAGTGACATTGAAGTGTTGGAGCATGTCCAGAGGAGGATGATGAAACTGGTGAAAGGTCTAGACAGTATGTCTTATGAAGATTGGCTGAAGGAGCTGGGGTTGTTTATTGTGAAGAAAAGGAGGTTGAGGGAGACCTCTACATCTACCTGAAAGTGGGTTGTAGCCAGATGAAGGCCTCTCCTCCCAGGCAACCAGTGACAAGAGGCTATGACCTTAAACTCTGCCAGGTGAGTTCAAGTGAGACATCAGGAGGAATTTTATCTCTGAAAGGGTGGTTTGAGCACTGGAATGGGCTGCCCAGGGAGGTGGTGGAGTCACCATGCCTAGAAGCGCTCAAGAAATGACTGGACGTGGCACTTAGTGCTAGGATTTAGTTGGCATGGTGATGTTTGGTCTAAGGTTAGACTCTGTCTCGGAAGTCTTTTCCATCCTTAATAATTCCACTGTCAGTTTATCTCCAGCCTCTCATCCACCAGCACCCCAAGTCCTTCTTGGCAGGGCTGCTCTCGATCCCTTCATCCCTCAGCCTGTATTGATAACAGAGTTGTCCACACCCAAGTGCAGCACCTTATACTTGGTCTTATTAAAACCCATGAGGTTCCCATGGGCCCACTTCTTGAGCTTGTCCAGATCCCTCTGGATAGCAACATGTCCTTCAGGTGTGTCAGCTGAATCACTCAGTCCAGTGTCATCTGCGAATTTGCTGAGGGTGGATTGAAGGACACCACTTGCCATTGATGTCCAACTTAGGCTCTGAGTAATTGATCTTTACTCTCTGGATGTGACCATACAATCAACTCCTTATCCACCAAACTGTTCACCCATCAAATCCATCTCATCAATTTAGAGAGAGGGATGTTGTGGGGGGACTGTGTCAAAGGCATTATAGAAGTCCAGACAGATGACATTTGTAGCCCTTCCCATGTGCACTGATGTATTTACTCCATTGTAGAAGGCCACTAGGTTGTTCAGGCTGGATTTACTCTTGGTGAAGCTGTGCTGGTTGTCTTGAATCACATCCCTGTCCTTAATGGCTCAAAGTAAAATAGTTACATCTGAGTCAAGCAGAATAAGAAAAAAAAAAAAATCCTCAAAAATTAAAAGTTAAACAGATAGTGTGCATTTCTTTTTTTTTCCACTTTCTTTTCTTTTTTCCCCCCAGCATTCATTAAACCTAATCAGAAAGAGACACAGGAGAAAAATTAAAACTCTAATGCCCAATTGCAGTTTTGTCTGTAAAAGTTTTCTATTTTCCTAGCATTAATTAAGAATACTTTTTATATACCAGAAGAAAAAATGTTACCTCAAATTTGGATTAAACAATTTTTGGGTTTTTTTTTTTACTGAAATTCTTAATAAAACAATCCCAGCCAGACACACAATATTTAACTCTCCTGTTAACAATTTTCAAATTAGTGGATAAACTTTTCTGATTATATACAAATGGATTTTTAAAATATATTTGTATTTTAGGCATTAGAAGAAAATATTTGCTCTTCTCTGAACAGCATTAGCCTTTGAAGAGTATCTACATCTGCACCAGATAGATATCTAAAAATGCACTGAAAATGGTAAATAGAGAAATCATTTAATCATACAGAACTCTGTACCAACAGAGGGGGTTATAATATTCTTTGCTGAAACAAGGCAAATAATGTTTTATGCTAGATTGAAAGATATTCCATAGGAATTCATGAAATTAAAACTTTAACCTTTTGAAAAGGACATGCAGAGCTTCAGCTATCTACTTAATTTTTCAAAGCTCAATCTGTGAAGAAAAAATCTACCAGCCTATTAAAAAAAAAAATCCTTCATTCTATGATTCTGTTAGATATCCACTCGACACTTAGACATAATTATTCATAGATTTGAATAACAGCTTTGTGCACTGTCTTTAGGGGGGTTGTGTCTATAGAGGATAGCTGACTTCTATTAGTAATTTCTAATTTAATTTCTATAATGAACTAAACAAATGAGAATTCCGCACATGAATAATACATATTCCAAGTAAAAACCTATCTCTGCTCTCATAAAAGCAGCAGCCAATCATTCTTTTCTTCTTCTCGCTTCCCATCTCTTCCAGGTAAAATTATATTTGAATAATATATTATTTATGTCTGTGGCAAAAATAATTTTAAAAGTCTTTGGAAAATTAATAAATTAAACACTGGTTTCATTTCATAGCCTATAGAAAAAAAAGGAAAAACAATCACAGGGTGGTTTATAAATATCTACAAAGAAAAATCATTAAAATTCACATCTTGTTGACATTAACAGATTTGTGCTTGAAGAACCAAGCACAAATCTGGACATTATACATAGCCATAAACCATGTTTTAGGATACAGTAGCCAGAGTAATACGGAACTGAGTTTAGAAAAAAAAGCTTAGAAACTTAGCTTAACATGCAGTTCTAACTTTCTCAGGTCTCAATATTTTTTACCAATCTACAGAAATCCACCAGTCTTTAAACTTGTTTGTTCAAGTAATTCTGTCAAATATTGATTTTTAAAAGTATGTCTCTCAGAAATATAAAGTAAAAACTGAAAATATACATTCAACTTAATTTCACAAAAAAATGGACCCAAATATTAATATACCTTTAACATATAGATGAATTCCTACAAATAAATCGACGTTGTGTTCCAAATGTTTCTTTTTGCATATTTTAGTCTTAAAATAGATGTATGCCAAAACCAGTAATATTGTTTACAATTTTCCAGCCTTTATTTCTCTCTATTTTCAGCTACTGTCAGGTTTTTTGGACAAAGTCATTAGTTTAGTGATCAAATGATTGAGAGGTTATACATATATACTGTTCCTCTCTGAACATAAAGGCAGCTTTCTTCAAATCATGGTATACCACAAAGCATGGTATGTCCTATGTCAAGTCCTATTTAAAATCAGTTTCTGAAAACTCCAGTTTCAGACAGATTCTTGAGACTACACCTATAAATCATGTCTGCATAGTCACGTCTATGTCACATTTTTGTGCTCTGTGGTTCAATTTCATATTCATCAATCACATATTGAAGGGGATTACAAGTCCGCAGCAAGCAAGAAAGCTGTATAGCACGTGTATGGAACAAAACAGTTTCATAACCAGTGGGGATTAAACAGTAAGTCCTAGGGTGACAGCCCTATAAATCAAGTGAAAAAAAAAAAATCACTAATTAAATTTTGTATGTTCCCATTCTGGGTTGTGAGTGGATGGTATTTTCACTAACAGATAGCCCCAAATTTTAAAGGAAGGTATGGTCCTTCTGACCATTAACTGCTATATGAAACATTATAAATTGAGCAGTAAACAGTAACAGAAGGTATAGAATTTACTTCTATGTACAGAAATGTTATTTAACTCTCATTATTAACTTTTTTGAAGTGTTAAATGTGTACTTCTAGTGATTAAGAGCCAGTAAAAATATTATTCCTCAGTATCTGTATCATATTGTTGTCATATATATGTTTTACAGCACATTTACAGGATCACAGACTGGTTTGTATTGGAAAGGACATTCAAGATAATCTAGTTCCAACACCCTCATTGGGGGGACACTTCTGGAAGAAGTATCAGAGACACTTCTCATTAGATGAGGTTTATTAAAGCCCCATCCAACCTAGCCTTAAACACTCCCATGGATGGAACATCCACAACTTCTCTGGGCAACCTATTCCATTGTCTCACAAACCTCACTGTTAGTAAAGAATTTCTCCTCTATATGTGACATAAATTTCCCCTCTTCCAGTTTAAACCCATTTTTGTTGTCCTGTCAGTACAGTTCCTGATGAAGAGTCTTTCTCTGGTTTCCTTGTAAGCCCCCATGAAGTACTGGACAGTTGCAATGAGGTGTCATCTTACTAGAAGTTACAGCATATTTGCCAAGGACCAAAACTATAGTTAGTAAATGATAGTGGTATTTACCATCTCTGAGTAAGTATTAGGTCATTTACTAGACTGAGTGAAGAAATAAAGCAATACTAACACTAAACTTCTGGTAGCTGTTAGGAAACACATATAAAATAAAAATCATGTTTTCAAGTCAGAAGAGACTAGAACATATCTTCATATGTGGAAAAGTATTGAAAACACTAGCAAAAATTCTTAATTCAGTCAATCATAATGTGCATCTATTCTTCTAAAGCTTAATGTTTCAGTTTATTTAGTAATTTTACTGGTTCTGTTTCTTTGGTGGAAAAAACCTAAATAGTCTCACAGTATAAACATTTAAGTCTAAATAACCAATCTCTTTCTGCACTCCTACCCCACTTCTCTCTTCCAGCTGTAATATCAATGTTCACGAAATATCTATAATGTAGACAGCGGGAAAGAAATTTTTAATGGCTTTATATATTGTTGCAGTCANAACAAAAAATATAATAATATCACTATTTAAAGCACACCAAAAACAAAAAGCAAAAAGAAGAAAACATGGATGAACACTTTGCATTAGGTCTTACGTGATCAGCCATCAAGAGTTGAATTGAAAAGAGAAAGAGCAACAGCATGTGTTAGAAAAGAAGCCTCCACTTTCTTCCAGATGTGATATTAGGAGAGAGAGTTCACACATGTGAAAATCCTAGATGAAAAGAAGCAAATAAGGGAAGTCTGGCAGAAAAACTCACTGAGGGAATGGCTGACTCATCAGTTTTGACTTCACAGGAGACATGCCCTAACTCTGTCGTAAAAATTCACTGACAACTGTTATTGCCTCACATGCTTAAAAGACACAAATCCATAAGAAACAAGCTTTTCTTACAGTTAATGCTCAAGGTTCTACTTATACTGTTGTAACAATGAAATGAAGTAAAATCAATGAAGCAGCCAGGGTCACACTACTGGCAGCAAAACAAGTACAGCCATTGTATTATTTCAGTGTCAGCTCATAATGGTCTTAGCAGAACCTAAGAAATACAGTCATTTTCTATGTTATTTTTGGAATTCAAAGCACATTTATGTATTACTAGAAGTACAATGGTTCATAAAATCTAAAACTTGCTGTAGGGCAAAGAAAGTTCAGTTCATGCAAAATTCAAGCTGTGAATATATATAGTGACAAATACACACTACTCAGTGTTTCTACCACTACAGGCAATTCTCTGTCTGAACTTCCACCAAGAATTATGTAAGCTCAATATAGTCATGAAACAGAATTAGCTTTCAGTATAACAAACATTTATGAAATACAGGCTGTGTCTTCAGCTTTAGGATGGACAAATGTGTAGGGATCCTTTCCTGTTGGTATTTTAATTACAGAAGGCATCTTCTTCCCCAAGATGAATAAAACACTTTCATACGCATTTCCAAGCATTTTTAATATAGGACACTTCTATTTTATCTAAAATATTCCCAGTGAGAAGAAAATAATTCATCAGTGAGAATGTATTTTAATGCTTCAAAAAACAAATCTTAGACTTTTTTGAGTTTAAACTGTTTAGGATTTGATTCCTATTATTAATACCTAGATATGGATTTGCTGTGGCAATTTTTGCTGATTCAGATAAAAGGGAGTCATTAGAATCTTATTTCAATGACTAGTGATCCTGGTGAAAACTCAGATCATCTCTGGTGATCCATTAATTGCCACAGGCATATTTACTGCAGCAAAGCAATATTGCTAAGAGGGCAATGCATTATAGGAAATGCATGCAACAGAATTCTGACACTTCTAACTGCTTCTCCACCAGGAGAAAGTGCAAAGTTTATTCTGAGTCCGTATCATTCCTTTATTTTCTCTTTATCTCATGAGAAATATCTGCCTTTGTAAACAGTTCCCTCTTGTTTGTAGAAAACAAGTATGAAGAAAAGTCAAAACAATTATTAGCAATATAAGAATTTAAATCCAAAAACATGACAAAATTCAGCTCTCCAAGGAGGAAGAGTACATATACTATACCACAGTGTTTTTAACTTAAATTCCTTCCTTAAGTATTTGATGCTAGGTTCATACCAGATGAATGCTTAGAACTTAAATCTACTGCTATTCTAGATATTTTCTGAAAGACCATGTGTAGAAGAGAACAGATCTCCATTTCATGAACATCATCTTATTTTAAAAAATCAATTTAAAAAATCATGATGTCTAAGAGAAACCAAATTATAAATCTTTACAAGAAGAACATTTTCTTTTTGTTTTTAAATAAAGTAGCTTAAATAGTAAATTCACTCTAATTAAATCTTTAGTTGGGGATTTTTCAAAATTTTCTTCAAGCATGAAAACATAAATTTGATTTCTGCATCCCTAATCCATACTAATGGGTGGTTGACTGATATACATTAAAGTTCCATGAATGATCGTTGCTTCATGCTCACTTAAGCACAAATTAATTTACTTCAGCACACTGTTTATATTTATCAGATAGACATATGAATAGTTTTTCTACCAATCAGGTATTCCCACATTATTCTCATTTTTCTAAAGTAAAATCACTAGCTTTCACAATAACCAAATGATTGTTCATAAAGGCAACACTAATGTAACTGAAGATTTGCTTCCAGTAAAAATCTACTGAGTATTTTCCTTTGTGAAAACAGTTAATCTTTACACTACTTTTAGTGCTACAAGAAATCATTGAATCTACACTGCCAAAGAGACAAACAATACTGCTCAGAAACCTACTCTGAGTATTAAAAAGTTGCATTTTTTTGAAGTAAGTATAGTCTAAAACTAGGTCTAAATCCTGGCATGAGAAATATATTAAAGAAAGGACATAGAACTAAAATAATATATAGGTATTAAAGGAGATAAATATTTTAGTGGGTTTACTATCTCAAGATGGAGAAGTGTCCCAATGAAACACTGAAAATAAAAAAAAAACTTATGCAGATTATACTCTATCAGGTTCTATGATAGAGTTCTGTATTCCAAAGTACTTTTTCTCTAGTGAGAAATTCACAGTCAAAAAGAGAGTTGTGCACCTGCTCTTTACTTCTTGTCCAGTTTGCAGCTCTGCAGCCTCCAAAAAAGGAAACACAACTGGTATGCCCAGGCACCAGAATTAAAACGGTATGGACTAGCAAGGGGTACACAGCTGGTATTTCTGAAACTACTTTGGACTTTACAATTGTTTCCATTCAAATCTTTACATATGACCTATTTTATGCATATATAACACAATTTGATTGGACTTTAGTATTTAGAATGCCTCTATATGTTTAGAAGGGAGGTTTCTCACATCAATTTTTAAGCCAATTATTTAGACTGGATATAAGGAAGAATTTCTTTACAATGAAGTTGTTCAGACACTGGAACGGTTGCCTAGGGATGCTCTGGATGCCCCACCACTGGAAATGTTCAGAGGCAAGTTAGATGGTGCTTTGAGCAGCCCCCTCTAGTGAAAGATGTCTCTGCCTATAGCAGCAGGGTTGGGTTAAATAAGCCTTGAAGGTCCCTGCCACCACAAACCATTCGACCATTCTGTAGATTTATGTTTACTAAACTCTTGTTATCTACTTATTATGTTACTCTGGATACAATCCCTTCCTTACCCTGCATATTTCTGAAAACTACAGTCTTAATCCCAGTTTTTCCTACATTGTAAACTAAGTCAAATCTGATTTAACAATAAAATATCACTTAGTGGTTCATGGGAAAATTTTATAAAGAAACTGGGGCAGAAAGTTTTAGCATGCATAGTAGACAGAGAATATCTATTCCACTCACTCTGGAAAACATCTACTTTTCTACCTTATTTGATATATGCAGATTATTTATGCCTTTCACTCCAAGCATCTTTTATGAATTGACAGAATGAAAATTTTTTGCAGAATAGGTTTTTCTAGGAAAGGAGAGCTTTTGCTATTGTAGTTGAGAGAAAAATAGGAAAATTATTTTTCTGGTCAGAAATATCAAGAGAAGAGTAAGAAACTTAGCACTACAAAGAAACTAACATGTTAATCAGATTTTATTTTTCATTTTTGAAAATAGTATATCAGCTCACCTTACACCATAAACAATAATAATTTTATATAGTTTCTGAAGCAACATTAATGTGTTTGTAGTACTAAACGCTTAATAATTAATCCCAAAAAAATAAATTATGAGTGCCCTTATTGTAGAATCACATAATATAACTATCCAGGGAATATTAAATGTTTGGAGACATGAATGGATACAAGAAGATACTGAAACATATGTAGAAGACAAGGTGGGATTTACAGAAGACCAAACTGAATAAGACAATTACATGTATAATCCAATTTTACAATAATCTTCCCAAGTCAGATTAAAACAGCATGAACTTGATTAGGGAATGAAAATAAAGACCATAGTAGTCAGGCTGGGGACAACGGCTCTAAGAGGAAAGTCAATGGACTATTAAATAGGAAAGAATTTGTTTTCAAACTTTACTTCACCACTCTAATACATTCCTCCAGTGAGCCATTATCTGGTAGAGGGGGCCTTAATTTTCTGGCAGAAAATGCCCGTGCATCTAGCACACCTATTCATATCATAATGTGCAATCACTTCTTCATAAGAAATTCAAAGAAAATGTGTGCTTTCCCAGCATGGTTCCTCCATTAGCACATTCAACTATCTAGTGAACTCAGAAGACTTAATGCTGTTCCATTACTGGCTGTTGAAAGCCTCATATCTAATCTTGACCTATTTAATGGCTCACGCTTATTCAGAAAAAAAAAATTCTCCCCTTGTTTGCCTTCCCACAGGGCACTACTTAAATGGACTAAATCACAAACAGATGTACATAAATAATATTATCTTGCTACCTGGAGACCTCTAGGTCACATGAAGTTAATAGACTAGAATATGTATGTTTTTTTCCTTTTGTTGTTTTCATTTTTAATGGGTTTGGGTTTGTTGTGGGTTTGTTTGGTAAAAATAAAAAAATAACCAATGCTTGGATTCTCGTTGTTGTCCAGACAATGAAAAGATATATTGAAGGACTAGTATCACAATAAATTGACCCATGAAGATTCAGTTTACTAGCTGCAGAGCAGCTCCTGGCTAATCTGTAAACACTAAGGAACTTCATAAACATTTATAGTACTCTATACAATTAGGGACTTATCAGCCCAAAAAGCTTTGGAGGTTTATCTACTTTTCTGACATACAGCACTGCTATATCTTATATTATGTATCACTGCTATATTTTAAGAATTCAAACCTACTTCCTCTCTCTTTCCATCTCTGTGAAGAACTAAACTGTTCAGGTTTACAGACTGCAACCTGAGAAGAGAAAATTTCATCTTTTGCAGAGGCAAAATATGCTTAGGTTGATCTGAAGAGAGAAGGAGTGAGAGTCTTCACTAAATGTCATCAGGAAGAAAGTAGTATAGAGTGACATAGCTCTTGATACGGTTATCAACTTTACTACCTAAGCCTCATCCAAACAGATGAATTGTTAAGAAGTTCCTCCAGGGGGGTAAAAATCTGCAAGAGTTCACAACAATGAAAACACACTCTTGGATAGGTTGAGACAGTTCTGACAACTGACATTCTGTGACCAGTCTTAAAAGTAGCAGTGTTCTTGTGCTTTAGGCACAAAACAAGAAATGCTATTTATTTACAGATTCTACTGTATTCTTAGAGCAATTTTAGTTAGTTTATCAAAATTTCTTTTAAACTTAATTTATCAAACATCACCAACTTGATGTGCATGCAATAACTAACTCAAGGTAGGGTACCAAGGTAATACAGTCCATATTAAAGAACACATATCTCTTTACAGTTTCAGGCAAGGCAGATTAGAACTGTAAACACAATTTCAAATGTCAAAGAACAATAAAATAAAAACTCAGAGAGCTGTGTGTGTAAAACTCACATATATCAGAAAGGAATAATTTCTTCTAAGTTCAGCCATTTAAAATGGCAATCATCTTGGCTTCCTATAGACTCCTCTTCAGTAATATAATCTATGCAGCTTTTTTAGGATAAATTTCTCTATTCTTCCTGTACTGACTGAAAAGGTAATATAAGCAATTAGTAGACATTTGAATTTTACATGGATTAAGTTAGGAGAGGCAAATTCCACACATACTGTTTAGGCATCTTCTTCATTAGGAGGTATGTATGTACAGTTCACTCTGAAGCACAGGCAAAGGATATTAAACTTGCTCTCTGGGCAGTTTATCTGCAAACAGAAACAAATGAAGCCTAAGACATGGCCACCACCATGAAAGAATATGTCTGAATATGCCGAGTCACTGCTGGAAAACTTAGCAGAGCACTAGTCATTCCTGGAAAGGTTCTACATGATTTGCCACCAAGCTTTCTGGAAGGTTGCCAATTCAATAGCTGCAAAAAGGGGACAGGTAAATTGACTTCTACATCTATGTCTGTACAGCATAGACAAACTGAATTCATGATTCTCCTTACACTAAAACACAACAAACCAGTCATGTTCTGAGCAGGACCTAAAATTATTAGGTTTCTCATTGTTTCTTTTAATGATGTGCTCATCATTTTAAATGCTGGACCCTTTTAACTTCTCAGAAGTTTTCAAGTTTCTTTGTTTGGGACATAATCATGGCTGTGTGGATTGATAGCTGTAATGATCACCCACTTTGACTTTCTTAAAAAGCTCACCAACATGCCTTGTAAACATCTAGCAAAAGCATTTTAGGGGTTTCTATGAGAGATAAACTATCACTGTATTGTTTCTTTTACTGAATGAGTGCCCTAAGCATTTAGGTATTAGCATTAGTCTGATAATACCTTGATTGATATATTCTAACACACCTTCTGTGATTGTGTAAGCTTAAAAATTATCTTTGAGACCACACTATATCAGAGGAGGTTTGGTTGGAATTTGAAAAATTCACATGCCCCTTAAGATTAAAATGAATAAAACCTGCAGGAAGCATGCAGATACTTCTTCCAAAGTAGGAGGAGACAATTTCTAGATGAAAATTAAGCACTGGTACTCTGATTTACCAACTATATTGTGTCTATGTGATCAAGCTACAATTCTTCAGGAATATGATGAGAGCTTTCAATTTCATGACTCTTAACTGCTGCTCCTTATGAAGAGGTTCCCTCAGATCTAACAGTGCTCTTCAGAGATACTGGAGATTAACCTCTCAGAGGACAGCCACTGTTGTTAGCAAAAAATAAAGATCATAAGGCAGTTCAAGATGAAGAAACCACAGGACTTCCCTAGTCTGACACCTTGCGTCTTTTACATCACTTTCAGTGTCACCTCTAGGAATAGACACGTTCATAACTTTATCAGGTTTTGAAAACCTTCATGGATGGAGTCTACAACAACCTCTCTGAGCAATCCTTTCCACTGCTTTACTTTTCTTACAGTGAAAACATTTTTCCTTAAATCCAGTCAAAATCTCTCTCCTGTCAGTTTATGCCTTTGCTCTCATGCTTATGCCATGTGCTGCTGGGAATAGCTTGTTTCTGTCTTTTTGATAATCTCCCTGCAGACGTTAGAGGGATGCTGTTAGGTCCTTAAGATGCATTCCTTTCCCCAGACTTGTTCTCTCAACCTCTCCTCATTGTACAAGTGCTCCAGCCCATCACTGCTGACAATCTTGGTTACTGCTAATTTATATTCCCAGAAAAAGACTTTCAATATTTTTCTCTAACAAATATGATACCTAGTGTTCAGATAATAAAGAGTCTCTCCTGATGGTGCTTTATCTCCCGCTGCTCTACAGATGGATTTTCTCCCTTGATCTTACTTGAAAATCAATACAGGTCCCTGACATTCAGATTCTATCCAACAGTATTGAATAAACTCAATGTAGAGCATACAATCATTTAACTCAGAAAAGATCTTTAACATCAACAAGTCCAGCCATTAATGTAGCACTGCCAAGTCCACCACTAAACTATGTCCCTTAACACCAGATTTACATTTTTAAATACCTCCAGGGATGGTGATTCAACCACTTTCCTCACAAGTCTGTTTCAATGCTTTACAATCATTTTCTGACCAAATAGAAAAAGTAACGTGCTGGTATCCACAAGATAAAGAAAACCCTATATATATATATATATATATATATTTATATATATTTATATATATATATATCTCACTGTTTTTCTACCAATATGTTTTTCCTGATTTTTTTTTTAATATCCAAACTAAATTTCAGTATACATACACTTTATTATGGCATCTCACACTCTACAGTTAAACTATATTCATCTTTCATTTGTATATTTTCAAGTATATCCCATGTGAGTTTTGTTGAGCTTTTATTTTTAGGAATAAAGCCTAAATGATAGTCTGATTTTAACAAGTTCGGAGTACCTTCTATATAATAACAAATAATTCTATTTTTAACCTAGCACAGTTGGTTTTAGTAAATGAACATACGCACAACTTTATGTGCATGCAGAAAATAATGCAGTTCTCACTTTTTCCTCTTTCTCCAGACAAATTGTATTCATAATTTACTTCTTTTTACATTAATTTTAAAATATCCTTACCAATGCTAATAAAATTTTTTTCCTAATTAATTTTTTTTCTAAATTGTGCTTTATGTTCAGCTTCACCTGTAAAGCCCCTTATTTTCCAATTTATAAATAAACCAAATGAAAGTTTGGTTTATATCACACAGCTGCACTTGAGGCCTTATGACTTACTTTTCATCTAAGGAGAACTTATTTCAACATCTTTACATTTAAATTGTTTCAAAGCAATTTTCTAACATTGATGGTGTCTGTTTTTAAATGATCTTTATTTAAGACATGTATTTAGTAAATGAATAGGCCAAATGTGGAACAGTAAAGTCAAAAAAAATCTAAGCATGTTCATTGCTAGAAGAAGCACAGAGACAACACTCTCTGATGCAACCTAACGTAAATTTCTGGTTNATGTAGCACTGCCAAGTCCACCACTAAACTATGTCCCTTAACACCAGATTTACATTTTTAAATACCTCCAGGGATGGTGATTCAACCACTTTCCTCACAAGTCTGTTTCAATGCTTTACAATCATTTTCTGACCAAATAGAAAAAGTAACGTGCTGGTATCCACAAGATAAAGAAAACCCTATATATATATATATATATNGTTCAGCTTCACCTGTAAAGCCCCTTATTTTCCAATTTATAAATAAACCAAATGAAAGTTTGGTTTATATCACACAGCTGCACTTGAGGCCTTATGACTTACTTTTCATCTAAGGAGAACTTATTTCAACATCTTTACATTTAAATTGTTTCAAAGCAATTTTCTAACATTGATGGTGTCTGTTTTTAAATGATCTTTATTTAAGACATGTATTTAGTAAATGAATAGGCCAAATGTGGAACAGTAAAGTCAAAAAAAATCTAAGCATGTTCATTGCTAGAAGAAGCACAGAGACAACACTCTCTGATGCAACCTAACGTAAATTTCTGGTTTTTTCATCTAGAATATTGCATCAAGACTAAACCCAGCAAATTAAGGCAAAGAACTCTATAAACATTAAAAAAT
Source organism: Rhadina sibilatrix (assembly GCA_013400275.1). NCBI lineage: Eukaryota > Metazoa > Chordata > Aves > Passeriformes > Phylloscopidae > Rhadina > Rhadina sibilatrix. The sequence goes on from VWYO01023000.1 coordinate 80,906, forward strand.
GACCAACTATAAAAAGTAAGTTTGTTTTATTGTTTTTCTAGTTAATTTCAAAACTGTGGCAATTCTAGAGTAATCAAAATCATTAAGCACATCTTTTCTTTGGACAATGATATGACGACCTAACTGCCAAAGAAAGACGAGCCTTTCTAATTGCTCCCAGATATTGCTATAAATCTTTCAACCAAGACAGAAATGTCTCCTTCCGTGAATACTGATTTTAGTTTTACAATTTGTGATCATACAACAAACCCTAGGCTGAGGACCTTACTTGAATGACAGTGGTCCTTGAACAGAATGTGGTATATCAGTGTTAAAGTTTCTATATTCAACTAGATGCTGAAAACAAATTTACCCAACTTAATTTAAGAAATAGTTTAAAGATGAAATAATCAAGGAAGCCAGTACTGGTTAGAATCTTCATGAATGGGGAGCAGCCTTGCTGAAAGAGACTTGGAGGTCCTTGCGGACAAGTGGCCGAAGATGAGCCAGCCATGAGATGTTGCAGTAGCAAAGGAAAACTGGATCCTGGGCTGTATTCACAGGATCCTTACTAACAGAGATAGAGATGTGATTGTCCTACTCTACTCAGCATTTGTCAGGCTGCATCTGAAGTACTCTGCCCAGTTATGATCCCATAATTCAAAATTTAAAAAAAGACTCAAGCACACTGGAAAGAGTCGAAAGGATCACCACAAAAATTATCAGAGGACTGGAAACTTGCACTCTGAGGAAAGACTGAAGGAATTAGGTCTTTTCTCCCTGGAGAAGGGAAGGCTTAGGAGGGACCTCACCACACTGTTTTAGTACTAAAGGGGCAGCTACGAAGAGGACGAAGACTCTCCCTTGGAAAATACCCACATGAGGAGGACAAAGATCAATAGGTAGAAGGTACATAGGAAGAGGTTTCATCTTGAGAAAGAATTTGTTTTCAGCAAGAACAATCATGGGATCAACCTCCCAAGAGATATGATGAAGTTCTCACCTCTGAAGATTTTCAAGACACACTTGGAAAGAGTGCATCTTAGCTCCCTTTCCCAAGAAGTTAGGCAAGATATTTCAAGGTCCCTTCAAATCAGGGCTGTTCTGTGATTCTACAAAATTCATCATTGACCAAAACGTGTTTATGGGTTTCCAGTTTTCTCAAAGGAGTTTGGAATAGGCTAGTCAGGAAATATTGTGGACATCACCTTCTAAATTAGTCTATCAACTTCATGAAATAAAGATATCAGGTCTGCAAAGCTGATGTTCCCTGACTTCAATTCTAGATGTACACTACTGCAAAAATTGTCCACTCAGGAAGATCTACTTCCAGTATTCATGGTAAGATGAATCCCACTGTGTGAAGGACCCAAAGGACTATAAGAGAAATAATGAGCATTGTAAAAAAAAAAAAAAAAAAAGGGGGGGGTTAAATTATTATTTGAAGATTAACAGGTGGGAAAAAAAAGTTTATTTTGAGTAATCTTGCAGATAATATTATTCTTTTAATTAAAAAGTTATTTTTATTTGGATTCTACCCACAATCAAACTTTGGAATTGCATCTGAATAACCATCATGAATTTTAAGCAAATAGAAGGTGAAGTAATCTAAAATAGTCAAAAGCTATCTAAGGTCTAATGCTGTTTCTTTTATGTTATCTATGTTATGCTTATCTAGACAACACTGAGAACAATCATGTCATCAGGCATCCATAATTAGAAAAACAGTGTTTTCTGAACTGTATCTGCTATCATGAAGACATGAAAAAAGAATTGCCCCTTGTGATCGGAAATACCTTGAAATTGTCTCTCATTCTGTCCTCAAAATACAAAAGTGAAAAGGTGAAGCAAAGTAACTTATATAGAACTTTTTATGAGTGACCTTTGAAGTCCCATTTAAACAAATTGTATACTTCATGTTAAGTGTCAAAGTAGTCCACTTGACTTCACCAGAACAGCTCGACAAGCTTTGTATTGTTTTTTCAGCAAGAAAACACAGTGAACATTTTGTTGAACTGAGGCCTCAAACAAGAGCTCAATAAACAGACAGAATGGTTAATACATCCATTGCTACATATGACAGGTAAAATGAGATTTTGTTTTTAAAAGAAATATATATAGAAATCCCATGCACAGAATATACTTTGCAAAATAATGCTTTCAAAGTAGCATTTCAATACAAGGCTTCAATAAATTATACTACAGGACCAAAATAAGGAAATTCTGAAATTCTAGTGTTTATTTCCAGGATATTACAGAGATTATCATCACCTGAATTAGGTTACAGCATTATCACTGGCATTACAATACTATACATATTCTCAGACTTTGAAAAGTGGGAGTATTAAATCTGAAATCTCTGTTTCCCAACATCATGACACTTAATTCTCTTCAGTGCATCATATTTCTCACCTGTCTCCCAAGCTGAATGTGACTTGGGAGAGCAGAGGCCTCACATTCACAGAGAAAATATATAATAATGAAAGCATGTTAATTTTGTTTCCAGCCTGACATAAAGGTATTCTGATACAGATTTGGGTGGATGCTTGAATATTCCTAATAACAGCTCTGTATATGTGCTTGTGGCAATTGAATTCCCTCTAGACTCCTTAAGTGGAAAATATAATTACTGTTACAATTCTACTTAAAGCTTGACAATGTCAAGCATATGAAATATGAAGAAGAGACAAAATATTCACCAAAGGGAGGCAAACATGAATTTGGACTTTTAGGAGACCTTTGATCTTCCAAAGGGTCAGAAAGGTGGAGGCCAAGCAAAATATCCTGTGAATCTGTAAAATGGCTTTACATGGAAGTCCATGATGTTCTGGACGGGAAATAATGTTATTCCTTGAGAAAATTAATTTAAACATATCTGGTCCTTATAAAAGTCCGCATGAAGAAAATATGTACTATATGAACCCCTTTAAAAGCAGAAAGCATGGTGTGACTTAAGGAGATAAGCAAAAATTAGAGGAAGCAATATCTCTTATCATATATAAATCTATAAATATCTGGAAATGGGAAAAAAAAAAAAAAAAGAAAGAAAGAAAGAAAAAGGCAAAAATTCAAGCTGGTACACTTACAGTTCTTCAGCAGAGAATGTCGTATCCCCAGAAGCTTGTTTATTTCTACCAGCTATGTCACCTAGTCCAATAATTAATAAGTATTCCTTAGTAACAGACAGAAATAGCATATTCTTGATTTTAATATATGAGAAGCATATAATGTATGAAGACTGCTCCAGTCTACCAAACATCCAAAATGACCACCTGAATATTCAGAGACAAATATTTCCATGTAGTTTTCACTCTTTTCTGCTCATACATTGCAGTATGTAGTGTTTAATCCTCCACTTTAAAATTAAATAGAAATTTAAAAGTGGTAGCTCTTTATCTGCTTACCTCATCTGAGCCTGGAATGCATGTAGAAAACTAAAGGTTAGCCAAATTACCCATATGCTCATTTCCAAAGGACCAGGATTTTACCCAGAACATACTTCTAAGTGTCACTATTATGCGTAGTACATTGCAAGTCCTAAGAGGCAGTGCCACTCTGAAGCTGATTAGCACACGGTAAAGGCTAAATTGATAGTCCTTTTGTCCAGAAGTTATATTATTTACATTGCTGCTTAACCTAGCATGCCTATGCTGTTCCCATCCCACATCCTACAATGGCAGCCATAATGATTCTTGGAGTTATTAATTCCTGCAAGTAAGTCCACTGATTATCAGTTCTAGTTATGCTGCCCCTCAAGGCAAGTTCTAAAAATAACAGCAAAGAAAGAGAATGAAAGAAATCTTTCTTTTGGCTCACTTTTCCTAGAAATTTACAAGAAACATAGTATATATATAAACCATTAAAACTAATTTAAGAATGCAAATATTAAGAAAAATGTCTTCATACTATCATAGAATTGCTTAGATTGGAAAAGACCTTTAACATCATCCAATCATTAATCCAGCACTGCCAATTCCACCACTAAACCATGTCCCTACGTGCCACATTTAGAAGACTTTTAAAAGCCTCCAGGGATCGTGTCTCCACCACTTCTCTAAGCAGGCAGTTCCAGTGCTTGATCACCCATTCTGGGAAGAAATTTTTCCTAATATCCAATCTAAACCTCCCTTGGGACGACTTAAAGCCATTTCCTCTTGTTCTGTCGCTTGTTACTTGGCAGAAGAGACCAACAGCCACCTGCCTATAGCCTCCTTTCAGGCAGTTGTAGAGAGCAATAAGGTCTCCCCTGAGCCTCTTTTCCTCCAGGCTAAACAACTCCAGCTCCCTCATACACTCCTCACAAAACTTGTACTCCAGACCCTTCACCAGCTTCTTTAGAAATACAGTCTTTGACAGATTATGGTTTCTTAATTGCAGTCCTCAGACTAAATTTCATACAGCGCAGACACCTGCATATTTCCTGAGAAAAGGAACTCAAATTCCTATTGCAAAAAACAACCTATGCTTCAGTTGCTCTTCTACACTGTGTAGGAGATCCTGCAGGTTGCACAAGCTCTGCCATTTCCCTACTTGCTGTTACACTGAGTTCCCTCTATTGCTTTGTAAAGATATAGCAGCATGCAGATTTCTAACATGAAAGCATGATATAAATCAATGGTAATTTCTGTATATATATATATAAATATATATATACATCCTCAAACCACATCTGGAAGAATTCAATGAAATCTTCCACAGAAGAAAAACTGCCATTTCTGCTAAATGCTATACAGCACTTGGACATAGCTTTCCTTTGGGATAGGATCATAGGTTTCTGATCTATCTTGTCTCTTAAAATTCTAAAAGTTACTGTATACAGTACTCAAATATTTAATAATGCAATTAATTCCCAAAATAGCTGACAAATCATTTCTAAAACATCTTACAGCATGAAATCCTGCATAGTCCCTAAACTCACAAAATTAACTGTGCCTAGGGGAGATTCTTAGCTTGTAATGTAGAAATGAGTAATTGTTTAGTATTTCCTTTGAAGTACACATTTGCTGTTACACTGTTACTAAACACATCTCATCAGCAAATCCAGAAAATTCTTTTAGCTAAAGGGATAATTATAAAGCTGTCTACATAAGAAGATATCCTCTTTGAAGCTCTAAATCAGAATCCAAGACTGCATTTCTGTAACAAGTATTTATTTTTATTTTTATTGATCTTTTCACCCTCAGGAACCTTAAAAGCACCTTCTTCTCACCAAGTTCTCCTGTCCAGTCACTATGCCTTATAGCACTTACTAAATTATTATTTAAGTAGTTTTTCCAAATATGACTGTTATTTCCATATTGTCATGTGCAGAGAAGAGATTGAAGTTTCACAAATATCCTTTTATCATTAGGAAAACTAAATTACTAGTTTGTATCAAGCTATTCAACAGTTTGTACTGTCACTGAAAATATTGGCATCAAGGATAAATAAAGTCAGACAAGCTTTAGAAAGAAAACCTTGAAAAACCCTGAATCATAATTTTTTTTCTTTCTTTATGAGGTATGCAAAAAAAAAAAAAGAATTTTGGAGACCACAGATCAGAAACTATGAAATCAATTTAGAAAAAAATAGGTTAAGTATATATTGAACTAAATATACAAAATAATAAATAATAATAATAATGTTATTAGAGTATATTTCCAGTTTTGCATCCCCCTGATTTCTTGAGTCAGAAATTATGAGCATCATTTTAACTCTATTTGGTTAAATTCTAATACCGACACTTGTCACAACTTCACTTTTTTTTTTT
>VWYO01023001.1:0-10577 GCA_013400275.1 Rhadina sibilatrix
TGTCAGCAGCAAATTTGCTGAGGATAAATTCTGCCTGATCAGTCAGATTTTTAATGAAGATGTTTAACAGAACTTGACCCAGTAATTATCCAATATTTTACTACCATTATTGGCCTCTAACTAGACTTGATTTCACTCTCTGGGCCTGGACATTCAGTCAGTTTTCAATCCACATCACTGACTATTCATCCAACATTAACAGCTTGTCTAAAGGGATCTTATGGTTGACAGTATGAAAGGCCTTACTGAAGGCATGTAGGTAATATCCTCTGCTGTCAGGTAGTCTATTAAGCCAGTCATTTATTGCAGAAGCTTATAAAGTTGGTCAGTCCATACTTCCCTAAGGTGAAGCCATGTTCCCGAGAATTGTCTCATCCTTTTCTCATCTTTTATTTGCTTGGAAATGGTTTACAGGACTAGGTGTTCCATCACCTTCAGTGGGATCAAGGATCAGGGTGAGGCTGACTTACCAGAAAAAAAAAACAGTAGATACACAATTCTCAGATTATGTACGCAGATTGATTTGTTGGTGTCAAATGGTTTAAATGTACTTTGGCCAAAAACTCTGTAGGCATCCCAAACAGATTAAAGTCATTAACAAATGAGCAGGGAAAGGAAGCATTTTGGGTCATTCCACTTCTTTACTGCATCACTCTTCACTATTGGAGGCTTCATAAAGAGGACAAGAGGAACAGCACAAGAGGATTCATTACATTCTCTGTACCACAGCTTAGCATTTCAAAACTCTGCACAAAATGTTTCTGTCTCCTCCTACTCTGTACTTTCAGTTCAAGATTGTATTTAAAAGGAAGGAGAAAAAATAAACCCTATATTTGCAGTGCTTCAAGTCCACTCTAACAAAACTTGGACTTTAAAGTTAAGCACTGTGACACACATATTGGTATTTGCCCATTCCTGTTTTTTTCCCTCAATGTAGAAATGCTAATTTTTTCACTGAGGTTGTGTCATGTGCCAGAAGTGGCTGGGAAGTAGTCAAATAATTAACGAAGCTCCTGCTGAAAATTTAGACCTTTTCTCCATTATTTTTTTCCCTTAAACAGGTTTCTTTTTTCCCTCCTCAGAGCCATTGACTTCTCCTTAACTGTTATAAATTGTGGGGAGTGGACAACGTCAAAATTAATACATGGAAATGCAAAAAAAAGTGAGAAAATCCTCTGTAAAGAATTTCTTTTAAAAAGTTTTCATGCTCCATAATGGAACATTATAACTATGTAAGTGCAATCCCAACTAAAACCTTGTGTTTTGTTAAAAATAAATCTTGCTTAAGACATCCATTACTCATTTCCAGACTAATTAGCAAACCTTCAATTGGACTATCTGGGAGTTGCCAATAATATGACCCCTTTGATATCTATCTTGCAGTTTTTATAGCTATTTTATTGCTATTTCCTGCATATTCAGGTCTCTGACCCAGATCTCAGTATGAAAAGAATGGCTGCATGCCCTTAATGAAGTACCTTTTTTAGTACAAGATGTTTGCTTGCTCCACACATAGCCACCATATTTGTTTGTTTTCCCTGTCTGACCTCACCTGATTTTCCACTGCACTCTCTTGCAGGCTTGAGCTTCTTTCCACTCTAGAAGTTTGAAAAGGCAGCTTATGGCAAGCATCAAAGCCCATCTGAAGAGACAAATGAGAGGTTCCCAGATATCACATAATAACACCTATGCCAATTCCTTGTCCAAAAGGTGGAAAAGGCACCTGGTCTTCATAAGGATCACTGTTCTGGTTAAGGAATTGCAGGTTTAAAAGTATAGAGCTAAAATCTGACAAAATATCTTTCACAGTCTAGTGAGGGACACTACTGCTTCAGGTATGTTTTATCCTGCCTTCAAAGGCTTAGAAAGTAGTGTCCTGTAATCATGAAATCAGAGTTATCATTAAATGGGAAGAATTCTTTAGTGAATTATATGTAATTTCTCTGAAATTACCTTCATTAATGATAAAAACATGGCTAAACTCTGTTCTTTATCACCTTCCCTTTTATCATTTTGAAAATATGATTCCATACTATCAAACTGGCATAACCAGTCATAATCAATAGCTGCAGCTAGTTGTCTGCTTAATAAATTTGGAACCAGACCTTTTCCACAGATCTAGCTTTATGGCTTGCCACATCAAAAATTACTTCGTTCATTCCCTGTCATCACTAATTTTTCCCTCTCACTCAAGATATTGGTGTTTGGATATGAGATATTGGTTTAGTCTCTTATACAGAACAGAAACAGCAGAGAAGATTAGTTCTCTTTGAATTTCTCCAAATATGGTGAGCATTTGGATCAAGACCTTGAGATTTATCTCAATTTAACACCTCAGGAAGGCAAAAAAAAAGCTTAAAGATTTTGCTTAACTAAATTCTTGCTGGGTAAGATACAGGTTTGTGAACATATGCAAATTTTATTTTTTTTACTATTCATAATATGAACTTCAGACAAGGTGTCCATTTATTCATGCTAGGAAGACAAACTCTTCGGAAGCAGACTTTCATTTAGAAAGAGGAAATACCAACTATTTCACTATATAGCTGCACTGAAAAAACTTATTCGTGAGAAACAATTTTTTTTCAGATACACAAAATTAATTTCTGTGCCACAGGTTCTCTTAGGGTGTGACAGATTTCTTTCTGAAGTAAGAATATATATATATATTCACTCCCTCTCTTCTTATCTCTGTGTCATTTAGAAGACAACTTTCAACCCATTTTCTTGTAACATCACTAATTAATATAAACCTACGTCCCTAGTAGCACCCATCCGAAGACCAGCAATGGTGAAGTTGGCCTTTAAGGAATTGATACACAGTAGCAGCATTCTTCCTTTAGGCATATTTCTGTTCTGTAGTGAAGAGAAACCTAATGCATACAAGAATATTTTCTTCACTTTCTTTCTTTCTATCCTGTTGGTTTGGTTTGCTTTGTTGTTGTTGTTGTTGAGGTTTTGTTTTGATTTGGTTTTGAGGGGTTTTTTGGTTGGTTTGTTGTTTTGTTTTGGTTTTTTTTTTTTTTTTTTTTTTTGGGTTTTTTGTTTTGTTTTGTTTTTATGTAGGTTTTGGGAAATACAGCTTGTGTAAAAACTGGATCTCAATGAGTAGGCCTTCAGACATTACTGAGATAATGAATTCTGACAGCCAGCCATTTCCTTACCCATCTAGTATATCACTTTCAGGTCCATCTTTCATAGAGTCACAGAGCAGTTGAACCACAGAAAAGCAGTTGGACTGAAATTAATGTCATTATTCAAAATTTATGTTAAAATTTTAAAGTTTAATTTAAAGTTTAAAAGAAAACCTCTTAGACTGCTCTTTGGAAAGTATACTGAGCTCCCTCTAAGCAATTTCATTTATAGAGTTTCCTTTTTCCAGTACGAGATGCAACCAATGGGCCATAAATCAGTGTTGAATTTCTTTAATGAAAACATTCTTTTTCTATTTAATGCTTCCCATGCAGGATCATATTCTCTTCTGTGCAACAAGAATGTGTGATTGCTGAACTCAAACACACAGATTCCTAAACTACTATAATCATAATCTACCTGCTCCTTAAATGTTTTCAGCAGTTTGTTACAAATTCAAACATATTTTTAAGTGTAACTTCATTGTGCAATGACTGTACAGCTTTAAAGCAAATAATATTTTGTATGTCTCAGTACACTTGAATGACAAACTTTATATGTGCATGAAGTTAAGAAAAGATTTCCCTCACGTTTTTAAATTAAATTTTCAGCTTCCATATAGAAATAATAAAAATTTTTTCATTATGCAGCAACAGAACTGCAAAGCTTACAGTGTGCTGATTTGCAGCATTTGGATAGCCTTTACTTTCGGAGTGTACATGAGTCCGGTTTCTTTGAGCAGGTGGTAGAAGAGAGGCAGTGAAAAGGGATCCAGTTGCATATACAAAACATCTTTCATCAAAAGGCCTTTGTTAACCAGTTAGACTTTGTTGGATGTAGTTCAGGCTCAGTGACCCCTTTCCTACAACATATTGAACCTTTCAGCTGAGAAACCTCTCATTCAAGGCTGTTATTAGAGACAGTATGGTGTATAGAGGAAAAGCTCAGTGGGACAGGAGTGTTGTAAAGGGTTCATTACATCACTATTGTTCTGGGCACAGCTATCATATAGCAAATTTTTCTCGTTCCATGGAAAATTTCACTCTGGATTCTGGCATCCCAAGACCCACTAATAGGCAAGACATTAGCACCTTTTCCCACTGACCTGCAGTTGTGGATGGACCAGCTGCTGTACAGCTCCACTTGCTTCCTCCTCAGAAATTTTCTGTTCTAGAATCAAATAATAAGAAAGTTTCCTACTAGTTCAGCCTACCAAATCAAAGGCCCAAAATGCAATATACTCTGACTTATTTCCTGGCAGCACATTTCAGTCCCTCTGCACATATCTCAGACCCACCCCACCCTTAAAGAAAGCCCTAGAAGAATGACCAAGAACTGTAAAGCAATCTTTAACAAGTTTGGGTTGAAGCAATGGAGCAATAATTCCCTTTTTTTAACATATGTGGCTTTATATATGGCTTTGTCTCCCCAGTAAACTTACACATCTGCAACATCCTTTCTGATCATTCCAGATGCTTCTAACTTGATATTCAAAGTCACTTAAATTTATTTTCCTTTAGTGAAAAAGTAATGAAATCATTTTAGTTTTCTCCTTATAGTGCAATTATTTTAAATGGCTGATAAGTAATATGCCTTTTAAAGTACCAGATATCTTTTTCATTCAAAAATGAAACTAGAGAACAAATATCTGTTGATTATAAATACATGTAAAATCTGAGTGGAAGAGAGCCTAAGTTTAGTGTCTGATTCAGGAGAAGGGCTGGGAGCTAAGATGTCTGCTTTGAATTCACTGAAAACTAGGCATAACTAATTTTTTTCACTTGTATACCTTAATTACTGCTTGTTATAATTCACACTCCATTCTTACCAGCATTCTTTAATGATCCTAATTTAATCATGATTGACCTTCTACCAAATTCTTTAAAATGCTATGATGCTGAAGTTTGTAGTAAACTTGGACAAAAACATTTAAGTGATATCTGAAGAGTTAATTTCAGTTACCATACATTCCTCAGTGAATTCAGTATTAAGCGTGTATTTTATGTCATTAAAATAAAAAAGAAGTGGTAAAAACAGGCTAGTGAGAAGGCAGTAAAAGACTTTGCAGATTTTTTTTAGGGGAAAGAAAAAGATTACCACAATATTTATGTCTGAATAAATTCTGGACACTGAAATATACTTCTATACTTCTATGTAACAATTTCAAATAATAAAATTATCTCATTTTAAGTAAGTTTGAAGTTGTTAGAGGTTTTATTGATTTACATAGTGTGGAAGTGAATGTATTGCTTGAACAGACCTTAAAATTTTAATTCTGAAAAGTTATCCTAAAACAGAGTGCCTTGTGACCTATTCTGAACACTAATTACTCAAATATTGCAGTATGACAGGGAACAGGCACTCATGAACTCATAATACAGGGGGGGTTTTTTCCCACCCCCTCTGTTCTTAAAACAATTTGGGGTTTTTTTGCCAGTCTGCTATCATTTTTCAGAATTTCTATCATTTAGTTCTACACAGCATTATGTTCCCATTTATTCTGAAATTATACCAGTCCCCTATAATTAAAATTTCTAACTCATTTTTCTTAAGATAGTTATTGGTTTGAAAGATCATAATAGCTTTGGAGAACACTTGAAGCGCTCTCAGTCCCTTCAACAATTCATTTGAAGCACAGGAACTTCTGCCTTCCTAGCAAGCAACAGAAATTTGATCATTTTCATTCAGTTTCTGTTTGCTGTTAATTGAGCAGCATTATTCCCCAGCCTTTTATTTGAATACACCATATAGGTACAGTATATGTTCGTGTATCCCAGCAACTGCATCAACCCACTTATGCTGATAGAGGAATTCATCTGCTCCAAAACAGGCATGGGGATGAATCTAAATGATCTGAAAGATCCAGCTAACCGATGTCAAATAAAAGACTCGGGCTGTATGCAGACTTCTCCCAACCAGGTACCTTGTCCTTCCTTTCTCTTACTTTCTGCACACAGTGGTAACTCATTTTTGTCAACATTAAGATATAAAATGACACCTAGGGCAATAAAACCCTAGTGCCATTTAAACCTCAAAAATATCAAGTAGTAAATTGCTGTGCTACTATCATCTTAGTGCCCCTTCTTCAAGTCACAGGGCTTTGATACAGAAGATATCAGGGACAATGTTTCCCTTCAAAGAGAGTGCCTGTTTCCAGTAGTCCCTGTCACAGACTTGGATGACAATAAAAAAAATCAAACTCAATTTTGTTGTGCTTGAATTATAATCTCATAATAATTCCTATCAAAATGTAAGCATTTACACAGAAGACTTCAAGCTGTTCATTAGGTCTTGCTCTTACGCAGACACATGAAGAGCATATACATGAATATGTATATTCAAGCATTATTTTTACTTTGTGTGCAGTTACATATATATATTCTTTTTAAATCTAGTCCCATGTACAAAGACATCAATGCATAGATGTGGAGCTCTGAAGCTAGGAGTTATGATACTCTTGCTTTGTAGCAAAAGGAAATGAAGACAATATCTACCCTCCCTCCTCAGTCTTACACTTCCTGACACTTTCATTTCACTCCTTCATGGTTCCAATAGCAACTTAATAACTAGCACTGAGATTAGCTCAGCTTGGGCTAATGTTTTGGCAAGTGTTTTCATACTTTAGCAGAGTCAGGAAGATTTTCCTGGTAGCTTTCATGCAAAATGAAACTATCCAGAAAAGCTTAGCCAGGGTAATATTTTTGTTCTAACGCTACAAGGGTTCATGTCAGGGTTTATCTCCTGTCTCTTCCACAGACCCCAGTTCATGTGTGTCAGTACAAAGTTCTCAGTGTCCTGACAAGTTTCAGCCAAGGAACTCAGGATGAAAACCTCTCCAGAATTTGCCAGCCACAGAGGAAGTCAAGCCAAGTGACCTGCCTTTTTGCATATCTTCTGGCTATGTAAGCTTCTGGCTTACTTTGTGGTGCTTGAAGAAAGGAAACAAGATCTACAGACTAGATCTACAATCACAGTAAGATATATTTAGCCCCTATCTACAGACTTCATATATTGCCATTTGGCATTTGTTCTTGACACAAGTCAAGTGCAAAATGTAAGAAAAAACACATGCAAGCTGTTACGCACCTCTAGCATGACAATAGTTTAATTGCACTGTGGTCTGTCTTAAAGACTTTAATGCTAAGTGTTATAAATAAACAGGGCAGGAGAAGATTATAAACTCCTTAAATGCCTTTATTAAAAGGGGAAAGCTCAAGGGATTGCCTACGCCTCTGCTGCTGCTCCCTCAATTACGGCCGAGGAGGAGGCCTGAGTCAATTTTGTTGCTCACACTGCAGAGCTGGGGGTTTGTCCTTACAGAAGTTCACATGAACTCATTGGGCACATTTTAGTCCAGGGGTGTCTTTCTTTCTGAGTGCCTTTTATGGTGAACAGGTGAAAAGGGTTTACAGATGGCTGGCAAGACACCTTCATGTCTTCCCAACCAGGTAGCCTTCTTTATGGGTCTGGATTATGTGCTGACTCCTTGTTGCTAGGGGTTTTTNGTGCTGACTCATTGTTGCTAGGGGTTTTTGGTGTTAATTGTAGCAAACATTCTGGCAAGGCTTCATGGGGGTCTTTCCCATTTCCATCATGGGCGTCAGTTTCAGCTTGACAGGCAGGCAGGGGGTCAGCAGGGAGCAGGAAGGCAGGCGGGGAGCAGGAAGCAGGAAGAGGGGCAGACAGGGCAGGCAGGGAGCAGCAAAACCTTGGCAATTGGTAAGGGCATAAAAAAAGGGACTTGGGCCACAAACTGGGCACAAAGCATTCAAGATAACAACATGCATAATAGCAACAGAACATCCAATGTGTTCTTAGGAGTCTTTAACACTTTTAAAGTAACCATCTACAGAACATTCAACATACGACTGGGAGTCATGGAGTTCCACCCACATCACTAAGTGGTAGAAATATTTTCTTCAGTGTGTGGTTTGGAGCAAGGCAAAGGATAGAATGGAAAGCTATACAGTGTGAAAGACAAATAAATAATAAGACATGATAAATCATGCATTATTATAGAAGTTATTACACCTTATGTATTACAGTTGACCAGCCTAAAATATGACTTCTAAGAAGTGTCCTGGTTCTGTATGTTTATTTGATTTAGGATGTATAGCATAAAATACATGATACCTTCTCTTTGAATATTTTTCAAAATATTAACCTCTGCCTGCCGAGGTGAGGTGCGGCAGACATTTACAGTCTCTTTCCTCTCACAGACACAATTGCTAGTTGAGCTGAAAGGCTTTGCTCCTCTCCACTCCACTTCACCTACAAGCACCCCAAGCTTTGGGATGCTCTATGTTATTCACTGCATTTGAGTGGTGACTCTCATTCTTCCAGAAATCAAAACCATAGATGATCCGCCTTTAGCCTGTTAAGTATATTGGTTTCTGTCTCCATTTTCTGCCTCAGCTTTCCCAGGTGTAAAATGGCGAGAACATTACTCCAAGGTCCATAGGTTTAAGTCAATATGTATCACTCTAGTAACTGGCCTTGGATATACATCTGCAGCTGCTTTGGATCTCATCAACAACTCTGTGTTAGCTGGTTCAGACTGGAGGAGCTTATTCAGCTGGGTTTCTGAAGTAGCGGACTTGAACCTATTGTCAGTCCAGCAGACAACCCTCAGACCTTCTATTCTCAACTGTACCGAGTGCAGGCCATCCCAGTTAGTGGTTCCCAAACCTCTTACCCTATATACCACTAGTGTATGCAATTGCTGGCACCTCATGCAGACCCCTGTGATCTATGTGACCCTGTGACCCGTAACTGGCACCCCACACTAGAATACTCAGAGACATTCAATCAGGAAACAGAAGTGGTCGTTAGTGAGTAGGACTGATAGTACAGAACACCCCCTGCTCGTACACGCCCCCTTGTAGTAAAATACTGGACCTATAGGAATAACTTGGGAGACGAATCCACTATCTAGAGCAAAGTTTCTGCTTTTCTTAGGACTATGCACCAAGAGGCATTTGTCTACCTGCCATAAAAAGGGCTTCTAATCACCTTTTGTGTCATGAACTGAGACTTTACAGCAAGGTCAAAGGGTTCAAATTCCTTGCTAGATAGAGGAAAATTGAAAAACATATCGTTAGTTTTTCTTGTAAATATGGGTATATCTAGTTTGGTTTTACTTTTATGACCTGGTGGATGACCTGACAATGGTGGGCAATTTTCACGTAATGACAGAGGCATAATGTCCTAAACAAGAAATAGACTAATGAAACCCCAGGAGAGTCATGCTATGCTGTTCCTAACGCACGACAATAAAAACATATTCCATCGTTCATCTTTTTTTTTTGAGACTGAGGGTATTTAGATGAAAGAGAGCATGTAAATAAAGCATGGGAGTAGGGACTTTTTTTAGCTGCTTTCAGTCTAGGGCATAATATTTGTTTTACTGTTCTGATTATAAAATAGTTACATCTGGGGAACATATTTCAGAGCTGTAATTCTGCACTCTTCCACCAGTGTCTGTCTGCAGCTGACAGCACAGACGAAAGGACAAATCCTACCATCTGCCTAGCACATTATCACCTTACTACACACATAGGTCAGCTAATTTTAGACTACTCATTGACTATGATTTGACAATGATCAAAAGAAGGAACTATCACAAGAATCAGAGCAGAATAAAGTAGCCAGATTTATGATTTTTTTACTGGCCAAGTTGATTGAAAAGTAGACCAATCAAAAGCTGAAAGTTGATAGAAAAAAAAAATAAGATATAGCCCTACACATAATTGCTTTTACATAGGCTTATAGTTAGACATTTTGCAATGTCTTCTTTTTTTTTTATGAAAAACCAAGTACAAATGAATAGCCCCTTTGTAGAAAAACACCTATTGTTTTTTTGTCTTAGTTTGTTTATATTTTAAATACCACTGGCTCAGGAAGTCTGACAAATCCTGTTTCTCAGAAGAGAGAAAAACATTGTTGACTGACAGTTTTTTGGAGGATAAATATTGGTGCAAATTATCCCACCCTTTTTGCTAAATATTTTTTTTCAGAGTCAGCTGGGCAACTAGCTGAATGATTCCTTATCCAGTGTAATAGTTTTGATGCTATTCTAAGTAATATTACCATTGTGCAAATATTTCACAATTCTTCTTGTTCATATCTAGGATCCTGACTATTGTGGGCTAGAATGAAAAAAGGCTTGGTTCTGTCAGAGTTATATCAAAAACCATGAAGGATGCATTTTTATCATAAAGTTAAAAAACTGGAAGTTAAAATTGTAACTTTTCCTCACAACTACATCTCACACACTAACAAAACTGCTTTACAAAATTGCATTACAAACATGGTTTGTTTCCCATCAAAGTACTGTAAGTGAATGATACATGACCACTCTGTGGAAGGAAACCTGGCAAGACTGAAAAGTGGAAAGTGGAAAGGGAGACCCAGAGAATCTCAGTATGCACAAAAAAAAAAAAAAA
>VWYO01023001.1:10582-21130 GCA_013400275.1 Rhadina sibilatrix
AAAAAAAAAAAAAAAAAAAAAAAAAAAAAAAAAAAAAAAAAAAAAAAAAAAAAAAAAATATCCCAAACCAAAACTCGTGCTATGGAAAAGAAAACACGTATGCTCATAAAGGAAAGCATGAGTAATTCAATGGAGCTGCTGTTCAACAACAGTTTTTCCAGCTGAAAATATTACTTCTGTAATGCAGCCAAGGTGAATGTCAACTTAGGTTATCTGCTGTGGAAGTGCCAGAGATGTGGATGAGATCTTCACAGGAAGACTTTGCAGACTTAGAGCTGTGAGATCCAACTTCAAGTTTTCTTTACTCAATTATACTGGATGTGCCCATCTCTTTTTGCTCCTTACCCTTCTTCCTGTGTACTTTGCACTCTCCCTGTGCCTCATCTTACCTTCTCATTCACCCCTACTAAAGAGGTATTCTTAGGAGAATACTCTGGCTAGTACCAAGGGTATTTAGGTGCAGAAGGTTTTTTTTCTCTACAATCCATAAAACACAAAACATAAGACATTTTAGATGGAATGACTC
This sequence comes from Rhadina sibilatrix, assembly GCA_013400275.1. Lineage (NCBI taxonomy): Eukaryota > Metazoa > Chordata > Aves > Passeriformes > Phylloscopidae > Rhadina > Rhadina sibilatrix. The sequence goes on from VWYO01023001.1 coordinate 11,109, forward strand.
TTCCATAACCTTCATTACGTTTTCAGGAATGAATCAGCTCTTTCCTCAACCCTCCACAGAATTTATCTCCTCCCTTTGAACTTGCTGGACATAAAAAGCCATAAAGTTACTTTCTTTGGAAAATAAGGAAGACAAAGATTTTTGTCCAGCCAGAAATCTGGGTTCAGCCATGCTTTTGCTAGTCTCAATCTGGAGTAGCTCTTTAGCAGTACTAATGCACCTGACTAATAATGGCATAACATCTTACTAAGCCATTAGGCTCATAACCTTTTCAAAAATATATTGTTACCAAACACCAACAGTGTGTCGCCTCTAATAGTGAACTGTGATCCCACAGTAATGACACAACTCTGTCCTGCTCTTCAATAAACACTTAAACTTTGAGTGGTGGGAACCCAGGTTTACTTGTTCCCAGACATTTGGACACACGGTGTGCGAAGGATGTATTTCCAGACAATGCTGCTTAGCTTCAGGGAAAGCATTTTCTTATTTCCACATTTATTAGCTGAGCAAAATCTACACGTTACTGCATGGTCATCCACCTGAGGTTGCTGCCATATGAAAGGAGGGGATCTTAGCAGACAAAGAATTGGAGCACTAATAGAAAAGTTAATAAAAGCTCATTATAGCTGCAGCCTGGTCAGCAGTCTTGGCATTCAATTATTCCCTAAGAAAGGCTGATGTGTAAAGAACATTTCCTGCTCTCTTATGCACTTTCTCCCTCTGCTAGTAAAGAAAATGACTCTTTCTTTAATTAAATTAGTGTAGGCCAACAGTGTTTACATCAGAAATAGTGTATTACCTACATTTTTATAAAGAATTTATAGTTCTACTCAAAAATATCTTTCAAAAGAAACTGCTAGAAGATGACCTAACTCATAAAGTCTTTCAAAGGAGTGAGGTAGTGTGACAAAGAAGACATATTTCATAACCAACAGGATAACTAGCCATTGTAATGATTAACTCTTTATCACTGGAAGGTGTTTTGCAACATCTTCAGCAGTATTCATATCAATAAGTTATAAGGAAAGCCCACTAACTCTGAAATTTCATAATCATCACTTGCCTTGTCAGGTTAATATTTCATGGCATTACCATTTATTTATAGTTCCTGTTCCATGATATTTAAAAAAATGCATGTCCTTTTTTCTTCAAAGGTACCTTCTGAGATGATCTGTTTTCATGTTCAGCACCCAATCTCTAGGAGGACTTCCTTCTTCTGTAATTGCTACCCAGTTAGTTCATTTTCCTACTATATCCCAAAAAACTATTGCTGGAAGTATTTTTTTCTTAACTCTCAATGTTTTGTACAAATGCTAATAATCTAATGCCTCAGTCACAGGAGGGAGACAGAGTTAAGTGCTCAGGGTGATAGAAGGAGCCAGTGACATATCTTGTATTAGAAGATACATTCAGCTGACTATGAGATTGACTGTTGCATAAACCCACATTTCTCCTTTACCATTTCCTTGATGTTTGAGTCACAGGCGTGCACACACACACACCCCCCCACACATCCCCACACACCCAAAAAACCAACCAACCAAACAAACAAACAAACAAACAGTGCAGACAGACCCTCTTTTGGAAGGGAAATTCTCTGTCTTTACTCCTGCTAACATGGCACTGATCACTTCTGGGAATCATAACAGAGGCAAGATTTAAAGTAAAACTCAAGCTGCACATAGACTATTGGAACCATGTTTTTGCTTGAACAATCCCAGTAACATACAATTTTATTAATCCTTGTTTGCTTTATAGAGGATATACTTCTTAATTTTCTTTCCTATTTCCAAACACTTTCCTAATAAGAACCTGTTTTGTGGAACAGTTTTGTGGAAATAATTATAAATTGCTAGAAGTTTAAATTTTACTGTTTTTTTCTAAGAAATGGAATGGAAGACAAGGGAAACATCAAAACAAGAAGTCTTCAAGTAGCCCAATTAAATAATAAAATCTGTGCAAAATAAGTAATTTATCTAGAACCTAGAGAGAGCTGCTTTCAACTCTGTAAGAGTGCATTGGGGCAAACAGTACAGTGTTTATTACACCTGTGCACCTATGTCTGTCAGATAAACCTGCCCTACTCATTCTGTATAATAATAATAAAAAAAGTTGCTCCAATACAACAGTGTCAGAGGATTGGCTGTTTGGAAAATAAATGCTTCTTCTTTCATGAGCCAGCAGGAGGTCATTGACCTATTCTAGTCCATGGACATTGGCTCTTAATTATAAATCATCTTAAAATGTTCTACAAAATGAATGTTTACATAAAAATATTTTGCTAGAAATAAAGGATTTATTAAGGAATTTTATGATCAGCACACCCCTAGAGCATGTCTTTAACATTCTCTTTTCATATGAGGCTAGAGAGGCATATTATAGCCTCTCTATAATATGAGTTAAGGACATGAGTTAGGGACACCAGGACATGGAAGAAATCACTTGTTGTCTGTCCAACAACTACTTATTGTAACTTCCCAGAATTAATCATCATATTAAGTCTTATCACCTAAGGAACTATTATATATGTAAATCTCTTTACTAACTCTTTGTAAAAGGACCACTTTTTGAGGCAACTGTGCTGTTCTTAACTGAGTTGGACTCAAGATTGTTTTGTAGGCTTGTGGTGATAACTGTTTCTCATTTTTATTTCATGCCTTCAGGAACAGAACACAACAAATACTTCTCCATACATTTTCAAAAATAACAACCTTGGAAAAGAGGAATAATTAGCTAATACCTGTAAATGAAATATTAACATTTTATTGGTCAAGATTCTTTTTGGCCTTAAAAAATAAAAAGTAGAATAAAAAATAAAATTATAATGTTAATAGCACTTTAATCTCTAAATATGATCCAATGCTCACAATTTTTTTTCTATCTAATCTCTCAGTTTAAAAAAAGGTAAAACTTAAAAAGCACACCCTCTGGATACCCCTCAACAAGCACCATACACTAATACCCCACCATACATGTACCATTGGCAGTTACAATTGAGCATCTATAAAAAGGAACATTGAGAAAGAAATAGTTTTAGTGGAAACACTCTTGAGTCAGCAAGATGTGTTAACAAGTCAAACAAATTCAACACGTGCAAAATAATAATATTAGAATAGAAACTCTGACTCAAAGCTCCAAAACTAGGAAATATCCACATCTTCTCACTACAGTCTTCTGTGAGAAAGATGTACACATCGTATTCTGCCAGGAGACCCTGAAAGAGTGGGTGAATTTACATATCCTTCATGTACACCTGAAAACTTCTATGCTTGACTAGCCCTGAGGTTTTTTAGAAAATTTAGATCCTTAAAGAGAAGTAGATGACTGAAACACCATCAGTCATCTTTTAATTCTGTTCATGTAGAGTGTCTGTTACCCTCCGAAATACATAAACTGTCCCTCTCACATAAACTCTGATATTAAATCTCTAAGGTGTTTTTTAGGATTATTCTGATCACAGAAAGGACATCTCGGAACAAGTCCAGAGAAGTACTGTCGAATTTATTAGAAAGATGGAGCACCTCTACTATGAGGAAAGACTGGGGGAATCGGGGTTTTTTGCCCCAGAAAAGATAATGCTTCAGGGTGACCTAATTCCAGCCTTCCAGCACCTGAAGAGAATCTACGAGAGATGGAGAGACACTACTCTACATGAGCATGTAGTGAAAGGGCAAGGGGGAATGGCTCCAAACTGAGAGTGGATTTAGATCAAATACTAGAAAACAATTCTTTGCTGTGAGAGTGGTGAAGAACAAGATGCCCAGAGAAGCTGTGGGTGCCCCATTCCTGTAAAGTGTTCAATACCAGGTTGGATGGGGCTCCCAGCATCATGTTCAAGTGAAAGGTGTACCTGCCTATGGCAATGGGTTTGGAACTAGATACTCTTTAAAGTACCTTCCAACCCAAACCACTCTATGATTCTATGATTGGTAAAGCTAAAATAGCATGTAAAAACTGCATTAAAATTTGCATGAGTCATCTTTAGTGCATTCTCTAGCTCTCTAGTGTAACCACTACACATTTACTTTATATCTAATCTGAGGGTTTTAAGAAAAGATAGCTATGATTATCCACACATCAAGCGCTGTGCCATGTTCACTACAGGAAAGACATTGAGGATTGCTGTAGAGAAGGTCAGCAAAGTTGGTGAAAGATCTGGAGTTCCATGAGAAGCAGCTGAGGAAGCTGCGGTTGCTTACCTGGAGCAAAGGAGGGTCAGGGGAAACTTAATCACTCTCTACAACTACTTGAGGTTGTGGTAAAGTAGGGATCAGTCTCTTCTCCCAAGAAACAAGAGACAAAATGAGACAGAATGACCTCAAGTTGCACCAGGAAAAGTTTGGATTAGATATTAGGAAACATTTCTTCACAGAAACAAGACATGCACTGAAAAGGGCAATCCAGGAAAGTGTTTCATTCTCCCTGGAGGTATTTCAAAGAGAGGTAGAAGTGGCACTAGTGGTGGACTTGCCATTGTCAGGTTTATGGTTAGACTCAATGCCCTCACAAGTGTTTTCCAACCTAAATGGTTCTATTTAAAATGACTGGATTACGTGGACTTTGGAATCAGTTAAGACTTTAGCAGGTTTTGCAGTCAACCCAACTGTAGCGCTATAACAAAAGATCTTTAAGTGGCTTTGAACTTTTGAGAAAACTTGCCTTCCTCAAGCACCATCATAGGAATACTTGTGTACAATCAACAGAAGTCACATTTAAAGAATTTTTTCACTGAGTTTTTAGAGCCCTACCAAGTACCACATTGCCAATCCTTTTTAATTAATGAGAATACTGTTTTTCTACCTGTGAGTTCACATAAAGGTGGTCTTTTGATTTTAATCCCACTTGCTCAATAAATTGAAATATTCTGAATTATTGTCCATGTGTCTATAGTCAAGTATAGGTCTTCAAACTACAAATTTCCTCTCAATACCTTTGAAAATAGTGTTTCAGTATATAATTTTAAGCAATACTATAAATGCCAATGAAAAATTCTGGGAAGCAGGCCTACACCTTCCGCAAATACTTAGCAACACTATTGTCTTTGTTTTATTTCTTCTTGCGTGAATCATGGCCTTAACTTTAAAAGCTCTGGCTTTTGTCTCTCTAGGCCTCAGTCACTGCTCTTGTCACTATAATTTTGTCAGAGAATTATCCAGGCAGTGCAGAATGGGCAGGAATACTCAGCACAGCAGTGTAATCTTTCACATTATCCTAATACTGTCTGGCTTGGCTGTATTAAAGTACATAGCTCTAAGACAGGCAGCAGTGGAAATATAATTTGCAAAGACTTATTGGAAGGCAGAGAGCCCCTAATGAGATGAGTAATTTAGAAGTCATGATACCAATCCTATTTCTCCCAGTAGAGTCTTTGTCAGCTTACTGGTTTCTCTCTTTCTGCCCCACACCCGCTGCTTCTCTGTGTTCAAAGGGTTAATAGCAAATCAGCCTGAAGTGGCATGTATTACCATGTCTTCTGCATGACTGATACTGCAATCGATCTGCAGCGGTTCATTTTCTCTCTGGAATCTCTGCCTACTGAGAACAAATACAAACACATGTGGAACCAATAGGAAGCAGACCAAGGGGTTTAAGAGCATGTACCAACCTATGTCAGAAAGTTCTCACTTAACAGATGGGGCAATTAATAAAACAGTCAAGTGGTATGACTGCGTCAAGGTGCCTTTAAGTGCTAACAATCCTCTTTTGTCTTACTACTGTAGTGTACAGATGGATTCCAACTGAGAATAAGCAGTGCATTGTGCCCGTGTTTGCCATCGTACTGTGTCACAGTATTTATAGGGTGCCAGGTGTCCAATGCCTATTATTTTAAGTATAACTAGGAAACTGGTTCCCTCCCTTCTAATTTCCCCCTGCTCTAGTATTTCAAGTGATGAAATGATCACTAATCAGGTTAGAATTAAACTTTGCAAGTAAATCAACCTTTTTATCAATTTGTAAAGGACGGATTTTCCATAAAGTAAAGCTAATATAATGCTGCCTCAGTTAACATGCATCTTTGCTGTACTGACCCTAAACAAGTGCTTTATAGGGTACTGAAAACCCTATAAAGCAGCATGCCTCATGACATCATATATTGATTATTATCAGAACAAGAAAATAATTTTTCCCTCTAGAGTATGAAATGCAAAATTGTTTGTTTCCTATTTATGACTTTCAGGGACTTTCAGCCAAGATTATTAATCTGAGTGTCCCCACATATTCAACTGCACTCGTCTGCAGTTATGTCTCAAGTTCATTCTCCTTTTCTTCTTTTTCTTTTCCCATTTTCTTTTTTCTAAAAATTGCATATCATAGCTGGCAGAGAACAACTCTCATTCTTGGAGGGGGCTGTTCTCAGTAAAACACAAACAATTTTAGAATTCTTTGAGATAAAAATGCTTTAAAAATATTTCTATGATCAAAATGAAATATAATAAGTGTTGATCTCTATTTTGCATACATCAGCAAACCTTACTTCTCAGTCCAGGATAGAAATAAAGCAGTGAAGGTAAGACTGTATCCTCAGGATCACTGACTTAAACCTTGGGATCATCATATGCTGCCCAGCTGCCAGCTACTGTGTAGCAATGCACTAGAGAAGGGCATTTAGCAAGACACTTGATGCACAGGCAACCTGATATATTTTGAATTTTACTTTCTCCTTTTGTTAAACAACTAAATGGAGGAGTGAAGTCTAGCAAAAAAACACCATTGCAAGATGTTGGAGTGTTTTAGTTCTACTGTTGTAAGAAATAAGTATTTGATTCTATTCCCTTCACATTACTGCTTTGTCATAACATACTGCATAACTAATAATTTGCTTATCCTCTGACTTGTGCTGTATTGATTTTATAATGGTTATTGCTATAATGCTTTTTACCTTAAGTACACATTAAAATAAAAATGGAAGAGTGATCTAAATCTCAGAGCAGACAAGAAAAAGCACCACTTTATCAGCATCAGAAATTTTCTGTTGATGGTAAAAAGTGAGAAAAAATGTTTATTTTGATCTTTATTTCTCCTTTGTTTTGTACATAACAATGGCATTGCCTCAAACTGGTGAGTAAGGTTTGTAAGATCAAGTCCTGGCTATTATAAATATAATAAGCATGTCAATTCACCAAAAATCGGTGGAGTCATCCCCACCCACTTATGAAATCATTAAATTAGATGCCATTCACAGAGAAATCTCTCACTATGACTGATGATGACTACATGCAGTTTCCCCAATGATATTTGTTCAAATTTAAAATAGAATTATCTGCTGTTTTTTCTTTCACTATTCTGTGTTCACTCAGCTTATACATAAGGAAGATATTTTTACTCAAGACAAGACTTTCAATTAAGGCTGGAGAGCATTGTAGGAAACCCGTGTTGGCTCAAAATGGAACAAAATGGCTGTAAAATCAAAGAGCAAGTCTTTACGGCAACCTGTAAATTTGTATGATTGCAAACATTCATAAACTCGAATCTGAAGAAAAAAGAAGTTTCAGTCAGCCCTAACCAAACTGAGCCTGCAGCCCCACTAGTGCAAGTTAGTGCTTTAGATAGCAAGCTTTACAGGCATCTCCCAAGCTATTGTAAACTTACCAGTGTGGACTGAGAGAATAGCACGTTGCCACACCTGCCCAGACCTTTGCATTGGGCTAGAGAGCATGTAGTCAAATAGAGGTAGACTTATGCAATGTCTCCAACGTGACACCCTTGACTGAACATCCACTAGCTACTTGCAGTAATAAAGAGTGACAATGCTAGGGGAAGGAAGAACATGTTAAATTTCCACAATAAAAATTACACTATCCTTTCCTCTTGTGGAATCTTTGTTGTTTCCATGACTAAAATCTGGAACTAAAGAAGCTGTAGGGTTAAAGCTGGTTGGTTTCTTTGTTTTATGCTGCACATGCATTGTTTGTAGATTAAGATACATTTGAAGGAGGAGTAGCCTTCTGGACTTAGACAAGATTCTCTTTATCTGCTCCAACACACCTGGGACACCTAGTGCATCTGCCTATAACTAAGGAAATAAATGTCTCTACAGTGATCCATGGACATATTAATGCGTCATCTGCACAGGAAAGAAGGGAACTCTAGACATAGCACATCAGAAAATTCTTTTAAAGTTTTACAGTATGGTGGCAATATACTAATGAGCAATGGGGTGATGTGTTTCATTGATTTCCATAAAGTTGTAACTTATCTCTCCACAACATTATCTGCTCCACATTTCAACTTACCTTGACATTTTTGCAGCATAATACCCCATGTATGGCTGGCAGATTCCTGAGTAGGTGGAAAGCAAGTGACTCCAGAGAAGCACCCAATTTTGTTATGGTTTAACTGAGCCAGCAGATAACCACCACCATCTCATTCAGGCCCACACAATGGGATGAGGAAGGGAATTGAAGCAGTTAAACTAAAAAAATTCATGGGTTGAGATACAAACAGATTAAATAGGTACAGCAGAATCCACACATATAAGCAAAGCAAAACAAGACGTTAATTCACTGATTCCCATAGACAGATAGGTGTTCAGCCATCCCCAGGAAATCAGGGCTCCATCACATGTAACAGTCCCCCTTCTACCTTCTCTCCCCAGCTTAATATGGTGAGCATGACATTCTGTGGTAAGTTATATCCCTTTGGTCAGCTGTGGTCAGCTCTCCTGGCTTGCTGCCTCCCAAGGAGCTGAGCACCCCCAGTGCACTCCCTGGTGGGGCGGTGCGAGGGGCGGAAAAGGCCTTGATGATGCGTCAGTGCTGCTTAGCAGTAATAAGGACATCCGTCTTTATCAACACTGTTTCTGGCACAAATCCAAAACACAGCCACACACCAGCTACTATGAAGAAAGTTTACTCTATTGGCTAAGACCAGTACAAATATTCACCAGAAGTTTTGCTTTTCATTGGGTCTAGCACTGTAAGGCAACACAAATGTCCTTGTTTATGAGCAATGAACAGAAACTCAACTTTCTCATTGTTATTCAAACTTGCTGCCAAAATTCATTATGCTCCTTGCTTGAACCACCATTGATACTAAGCAATTGCTGCTGCAAATGTGCCAGATGGTATCACACACCAACGCAAAGCTGACATCCTTTAGTTCAAAGACTTTCACAACAGCAAAAAATCTTTCACAGTTGAACAAATTGCAAGTAATTTACTAATATCTTCCCTCCCATCCTGAGATTATTGGAAATTTCTCTAATTTCTTAACATATATGTTTATAACGACCAGATATGGAGGTCACATTATAATTTCTTTTGTTCCACAGACAGTCAATAAATTCAAGATGAAACAGAAAGAAAAACAAGAATCACAGATTTCCCATGTCCTAAGCACAGCTCCTTCAGAGACAGGAGAACTGATTCACACCTTCACCATCACACTCTTGGTTATCATTTGCATGTTTTAAACCCTATTTTTTAAGAACTAACTCCAGTTTACTTTGGTGGTTTCAGAAGAAGCTGTTGAGTCTCTCTGCCAAGATGGTATATTTCTAGATATGCCTGCTGGAAAGAGTTGGAAAAAAAAAAAAAAATAAATGCCACTTCCCAATTATGACAGTCCTCGAAATATAACCTGTTTCAACAATCCCCTCCTGACAGGCCTTACCTGCTTGTGTGCTGTATAGATCTGGTTGCTGTGGGGATGTATAAAACTCACAAATTGCTCCAGACTATTTTTCAGGACAGAAGCATCAGAGAAAGCCAGAAGGTTTTAAGATTGAAGGACTGCAGTATAATGAAGAGCTCTCTCAATTTCCTTCATTGTAGGACCTTCTGGGTTGCAGCACAGCTCTAAGAGTTTTGGACAGTGAGTGAGCAGTCACTGCCCAGGCAGCTGGGAAACATGCTTGCTCAGCCCATACACTGCAGCTTTGGCCTGCTGGACTTGCATGCAATGCCCTACAGAGATTAAAGCAAACCTTCTTCACAATGCCAGGATGGCACTAGTACAACAAAACAAACAAACAAACAAAACAAAACAAAACAAAAACAAAACAAAACAAAAACAAAAAC
>VWYO01023001.1:24264-45291 GCA_013400275.1 Rhadina sibilatrix
TATTTCCCATGGCTGCAAGTACCTCTGAGTACAGTAAAAAGGCTTTAAGGAATTTTTTTGTTCAAGAGCATGGAGGTCACTGACCATATTGTTCTACCTAGGCATTTTAAATTGAGGACCCGAAAAAAACAGCATGGGAGAGGTATTTCTTTACAGCTTCACAGAAAAATTATTTTCAGAACAAAATGCACCAGGAACCATAACGAAGACTTTAGTTACAGTTGAAAGAAAAGTACAGGAAAAATTTAAATTGCATGACTGAAATCTCATTTAAAAAATATGGTTACACAGCTATTGAAAATATTTTAATTTTCAAAACTAAGCTGTAGCAATTCTGTTTTACAGACCCTACAAACAACAAAAGAAAAAAATGGCTTTTAACAATAAGAAGCAGACTTCACAAAAAAATAGAAAGGAAAGAAGGAAAAAACTAATGAAACAGGGGTTAAGTGAATTTAGTTTTGTTCCTTACATAAGTTTTGGTGTTGTAAAATATGGCACATTTTGTACTGTGTGTTCACTGAGAAAGCCAAACAGAAACTTGTCATCATGGTTTGGAGAGCACAAGGCCTCTCCTTTCTCATGTTTCAACTAAACAGTCTCCACTTGGGCTGAGGAACATATCATATATCATAAATCACTCTCTGATAGATATTTGGCAGCTAGTCAGAACCCCAGGCTATGCAACATACAGTATGGAACATTTTTAAGGTGGAATCAAGATTTTGGAACTTAAAAACTTAATAACATCTCAAAATGTTTTACTGCTTTCTGGTACAAAACAAAAGAATACCTAAGAAAGCTGAATGCTCCATCTGGTTTTAGGTTCTGAATAATGAATGCACATATACATACATACATACATACCTACATATCTACATATCTACATACATAGGCACACACAAACAATGAGTCATGGAACTGTAAACCTGAAGAGTTTATTCAAATGAATGAAAATGAAAGATAAATTAAGGAGTATGATTACAGCTAACCCTTACAGCTATGAAATAGCAAAGTACTGGAATCTATTTTTCATACATTAAAGGTCTTAACTACTTCATTGCCTTGGAAAGTAAGAGATTTTAAGCACATGTAGTCCAGACTCTGGTGGTTTTGATAAGAAGATTTCATACAAAGGTTTTTTATCTTTTCATTTATGAGATGCAATGTGTGCATAAGGTGGAGAAAGAGCTGATGAGAAAAATGATGCTGAGTACATAACTGATGGTAACTAACCCCTTCATCAAAGTGCATCACTAGTCAGTTCAGGAAGGCATGCTTTATCATCATTTTAGGGCTGTGGCAGCTACTAGGAAGTGTGTACTGACTGACAAGATTATGGAAGAACTGTTTCCCTGGGATTGTGCAGTGTGTCATGGGACACTTACGGGTTAACTTTATGCTTTTGGAATGTGTCATGGTGTTCTCAATGCACTTAGACTGAGCGGTTCTTAGAAGAGTGAAATGGAAACAGGAGGAACTGCAGAGCATGTGGTATGGGGGTTGGATTGGAAGAAACAGACACACATGAGGAAAAAAGAAAGCCGTTGCAGAAAGTCTAGAGCAAGTTAAATTAAAATTAGGTATTTACTGAGGTTTTTTTGAAGAAAAAGTATTAAATTCTACATATGTTTTATAATTTAGGATCTATTCTTATTAACATGTGGAACAGCAAAAACACATCACTTAAAAATAAAAGCTAGACATATAAAATTTAACCAGCACAAAATGTTGCACATTCCCAAAATGGTCAGTACAATGAAGGGGAGCACAGGTGATTATCCTTGTGATTTCCATGTTTGATAGTTTCACTCTTCATCCATTTATCTAGCTGATACAGTGCATTAGTGAAAATACATTTTTCTGCTCGATAAAAAGATAGTTCTCTGAGTAGGTAGCAGGCTATTTAAAACATCAAGAAATGAAAAGTATTTCTGATTTTCTGTCCTTGTTGCTCCTTCAATTCATAGTCTTAATGATTAACATCCTGTTTATATAGATGCATATGCCTATTCAGACATCCTACAATAACATGTTACAAAGGTCATATAGTGCTTTCTATTCTAACCCTCTTTTCCTGTAGCTCTGAATTTCAATTTATCACTTTTCAGTCTTGAAAAAGACTGCAGAACTTTACATTCTTAATATATCCCTGGAGGAGAATATTTACTTATTACTTTTCAGGTCAAGCAGGTCATGCTTAGCCCCTGCAGATCTCAGGATTTCCTACCCAGCATTTCTTGTTGTATCAATACATACGTGCATGTTGATCAACTATGTTGTACTCTCTGAGAACTTTGATAAGGATGAAAAAAAAGAGAAAGCTATAGTCCACAGATGTGTCTGTGCTTTACAAACCAGTTTCCAAAATTAATTTTAAGAATTTGTGACTATATATATATTTTAATAAAATAGTAGTTTAACATAAATTATTTATAATATCATAAATGCAGTAAAATAAAAATTATAATCCAATAGATAGAGGTCTTGCATGCAGTACTAAATCCTGATAGTCTGGCCCAAATCACTATGAAAATAAACATAATAAATCCTGTAGTTTGCAAAACAATTTGGATATATAACAAAAAGCTCTACTACCTTTTCAACAAGTCAGGAGATAATGTTCTCCTAAATGCTTCATCTAAGCATTTGTTTTCATAGAATGATAGAATTGTTAAGGTTGCAAAACACCTCTAATATGACTGAGTTCAACTCTTAACTGAGCACTGCCATATTCAGAGCTAATCCATGTTCCCAAGTGCCATAGCTACAATTTTTTTTAACACTTCCAGGGCCAGTGATTCCATCATTTCCTTGGCAGCCTGTTCCAGTGCCTGAACACCCTTTCAATAAAGAAATTAATCTAGAACTTTTTATTGCCAGAACTTAATTTTACTTTTTAGATATATTTTGGCTATATTAAGCATTTTAAGCAATTAAGCATTACAGGAAGAGTAAAAGGATTACCACTGGAAAAACCTGGCCACCTCTATAGTAAGGCAGTTCTAACCAGGTACTCTAAAAAGAGCACACTTTGATCTTTGTTCTTTTCACCTTTGTCTTAGATCTCAGGTGACTTCTTACACCTCAGGATATTTTATGTTCATGTTTAAATCTTCAAAAAACTTTTTTAAGTCTACTTATAAAGCTAAAATTATCCATCTGCTGCCACTGAAAATCAGTAACTTGGATAACTAATCTATAAGGCGTCTTCGGAAGCATTACGCTTATTCTACTGAAGAAATTATTAACTTGTAATTAAACTTTTAGTTTCAGCCTTTATCTTTGAAACTGAGAAACTGAGGTCTGAAACAGAGAATAGCAAATCTTCCCTTCCTAAGTTATTTTTGAGCAGCATCCACTCATGCCAGCCTTTTAGTATTTTATTTCCCTGTTTACGGAAATAAAATAAGCTGTTACAATAAGCTATTCAGAGGGAAATAAAATTCAGTAGATTTGTTACAATGAATTCTAGAATTTGATTCCCATGCAGTTTTAACCCCTCTCCACTTCTTTTCTGTCCAATGACTGTTTAGAAATAACTGAAAATATATCAATGGGGAAGAAGGAAAATGAATGTTCATTATTAGAGTCAGTCGGTGTTGGTCTTCTTTGCCTTTGAAAGAACAACCTTTAAGACTAAAGAACACTTGATATTTGGGAAGTGGGAGAATATTATCCAATATCAGTTATAAAATAGGCCACATAAAGCAGAAAAACTGTCATGCTAGTGAAGTTTCTAAGCTGTTGTCTTCTATAATTCAGTTATCATATTTATTAAACAAAACCAGAAACAACGTTTTCACCGATGAGGATAAATAAATGTCCCAGACATTTCTTAAGTTATGGACAGAACAAAACTTTTGACTTTGTGTCAAAAAGTTTTAGCACAAATAAAACACGGCATCTTGGAGGAACCAACCTTCTTTTTCAAGAAAACTGGCTTGCATATTTTCTCTTTTTGATGTTCATAAATTGGCCATGGATGTTTCCAAAGCCTAAAGTGTTTAAACAAGGTGTCAGCTACAGGAGTAAAGTTTTACTGTTTCCTGAATAATCTTTGCTCTTCTTCACAGAATGGATCCCAGCCAGCTATCTTCCAAGCTGTGAGAACACTTCTCTTAACTGCTACTTCCATGTAAAGAAAAACTACAGCAGAAATCTTTATACTCACAGGACAGATGAGAACAAAAAAGAGGAGGGGAAACAAAAAAGGGGAAATGAAGGAGTAGCCTCTCCAATGAGTGTGCTAAAACTTGCCTCAGTAGAGGTGCAATTTATTTTACATTTTCTTATTGTAAAAAAACCAGCAAGTCCCCTGGAGAGACTATGTGGAGGGCAGCCTGGCTGCATGTGGGGCTTCAGGTATATGCAAACATTTCTGGTAAGGTGATCAGCAGATGTACAAAGCTACAGTATGCAGTTCATGCAGCTCTTCACGGAATGGCACTGAGTTTTGCACAGGGTGAGGAGAACCTGAGTGCTCCTAGGAAGCCCTCCCTAGAATTTCTGCAGCATCACTCACCGCAGCTGAATACGGCATTTTATATTCACCTAAAAGGCGAATTTCACAACTTGCAATTTAAATGCAGCTGTAGAATGGTGTTTTCTGATAAAAAAAAAAAAAAAAACAAACAAACAAAAAACCCTCTCTTTGAAATTAATTGAATTATCTAATGTTTAGACAGCACTAAAAATATTTAGTTTTGGACCTTTTAGTCTCACACTGATTGAGTAAATTAATTTTCCCTACTTGTGTCATTTAACCTGATGTCTTAGAGAAATGAACTCCTACCATTACTTACTGTACAAAATCTAGTGTTTTATTTGCTAAAAAGGAAGAAGCAGCTTGGCTGGATTCCTTGGGGAAAGATAGCCTGTCGTATTTGAAAAGATTTATTTGCTAAAAACACTCAGAATTGGGTGTTTTTTTGCACAGCCCTCCTTGTTTCTGCTTTGAGCACCATCATCAGAAATTGAGTTTAAGGAGTCATTTGAAAGCATAATCTTGAGAAGAGAAGAAGAACTTTTCTCTGCATAAAAAGAGAAAAGTTGGCTCCTCCACATAGTTATTCAAAATTTCCTTGTAATTATGATTGCATATTTTAAAGTCACGCATCTGGTTCTGCCTCTCCCTCCATTTGTTTCCCTGGTCCCAAGATAATCACATTTTGACAAAAATTTATTGAGACATCTGTTTTTTGCTTCAGATCTCCAGGTCATTCTGCAGCCATAACAGCGGTGCAGCACGGCTCAACCATTTTCACCAAGGAGGGGGCTGCAGTAACTGAACTGATGGCCAGACTGGGGAAAAATCTCAGTATAAATTTGCCAACTGGTTTAAGGTGGAAAGAAAGAATAATTGAGAATGGAAGGGGAGATAAAGAGGAGCATCTTTGTGATAATACTATCCTTACAGCACTTGTAGTTCACCTCTAATAAAGCTAACTTGCACAAAATCAGTGCCAGCAGCAATCACTTTGTCAGGAAAATGCTGAATTAGTGCAGCAAGGCACAGAGACAACTGGCAAAAGTAAGAGGAAATTTTAATAACACAGTAGACAGAATCTAGATTAGAACATTTTGTGAAAAAGCAGGCAGGAATAAAGCAATTCACGGAAAGGAGGAAGCAATGTCTTTAAATACATGGCCTATGTGTTTAATATCACTGCCTTTCTGGCTGGCCCTAATTAGGAACTGTGGCACAGCAGTCTTATCTTGGCTACCTTAGAATTTAACACATGCACAAGGAAAATGATGTGATTTAAGGACTGCATGATCAAATGATATTCAGGAGAAAAAGCTAGAATGCTTTATATCTGCTACCACCACAGCTTAGTCCTAAAATAAACTGCCAATCTCTTTTAGTGGTGGTGATGCTTCCTAATTTTTTTCCATTCACTTTTAGCATAAGTTACAAATATTGTGTACATGATCAGCTGTATTTCCCATTCCATGAGCTCCAAAATAAAATAAAAAAATATTCAGTGAGTATTGACATTAGCCAGAATTTATGTTCAGGGTAGGGAGAACTTGGACTTCTCTAAATAAAGTTTTTTATTAGAAGCCTAAAGGGCATTTTAATAAACTTCTCCCAAATCCCAAACAAATCACAGTTTATCATTATTAAGCCTCATCTTAGCTAAATCCTACATAGTGAAAAATGTCCCGTTGCTCCATAGGATTCCTCTCACAAACCCCAAAGATAGCCTTTCTAAAGTTAAGAGAAAAGGATAATTTTCCAGTTTTTCTTTAATCAGAGAAATATTCATTTTTTTTACTGTGACATCAGTGATCTATTGCTGTATCACATTTAATAAGCTCGGAGAGGTTTCCTTGTAGAAACAAAAGTCAGTCTTTCAGCTATAGAAAATTACCTGTTCAGTTTGAAGAAGTGCTATTCCCTTCATACTTCAGGGCAAACCATGTAGTTTAGCCATCCCCTTATTGCAGTGGAAGAAAGGCAGAGTGGTCATGGGCCAGAAGATGAGTTACTTTATGAATTATTTTCATGCAAACAGAAATTAGTTAGTAGTCATCCCCTGAAAAGAATGATTTATCACAAAAAAACAGGTGATCCTCACTGCCTGTAAATTCCATAGACTAAAACAACACAAAAGAAAGATCAAGAAGTGTTCAGTTTTGTTTGGGTTTTTATAACGTGACACAGCAATTTCTTGGGTTAGGCCATTAGGTTTAGAAAGAAATAACTTACAAATGTAATTGCAAATGCAAAGTTTAGCTAGCTTTTACAGAGAATTTTTTCCTTGCACTTCAAACTAGGCATTTTTGCTTGCTAGACAATTTTTTTGATAGGTAATCTTGGTAAGAAATTTCATTCCTTTTCTTAGTTTCTTTTATGTCATTTCTGTTTTAATGTGCTCTTTGTTGCATATGAGCAAAGTCAGCCTGACTTTGAGAAGTAGTGTGTTTTGGAGAATGGAAGAGGGAAGTGCTTATTACCTTAATTCATTTCTGTATCTCTGGGAAGATGAATGTTTCCTCACCCCTCCATGATCCTAGGGCAGAAGCTGAATGCAGGGTGCTCAAACGGGTAAGCACTTGGCCCATTGCCAAATATTCTTCCACTTGTTCATTTAAACATTCCCCTTGAGAAAATGCCCTTTATTTGATATATGATGTGTAAATTCAACCTCCATTTTTGCTCAGTTTCTGTCATTTACTGAGGTTATATTTTACCAGCTGTGCCAAGGCACATCAGTTGGACTAGTGATGAGACTGTCAGTTTACGGGTTATCCCAAGAGGCTCTGCAAACTTATCTCAAGTGTAGAACTCATTTCACTATCAGATGAGATCATTTGGATGAGACAGGGAGAAGCTGACTTCCTTTTTGCAGCATGAGGAAGGAATATGGTTGAGTGAAGCTTATAAAAGCCTATTTGAAAACAAAAAGGACCTCAAGAATAGTTCACATTTCTCATTATGTATTCTGTAGACAGTAGCATAATGACCCAAGCTTTTTCTACTCAAAACCAAAATGAATGTGCAGGAAAGAAAACAAATAAACCAACAAAACACACAAAGCAAAACAACACATTCCTTAATTTTCCTATGCACAGATAGAAGAAAGTACAGTTTGTTTAGCTTCATGAAATCTCTGACAATGGACACAGATAAAAAAGATTAAATGTATATAGGACAAAGGAAGACTCAAACTCCTGCGTGTTTGTTAAAGCCAGATGTTTTGCTAGTTGCTCAGATTCGATAAATGTTACAATAGTTATGACCACTGTAAAACAGTAATTTAATCTCACAGACTCATTCATAATTTTTTACCATGACATTGTTCAGAAAGGCACAATACTTGTGTTTCTGTAAGTGTGCTCTTACTTGTTAGCTGCTCTGTGTTCCTGTGTTTTTATGCATCTGTTTATGCCACATTTGCCTTGGTAAGTTTTGTCTGATACAGAAAGCCTTTTGATTCCTGAATTATTAATACACAAATATGAACTATGATTCAACAAGAGCCATTGAAACTCAAGTTTCAATGAGTGAGTAAATATAATGTTTTGGCTTAATCTAATAAATAAAACAGCAAGTCTTTCTTAAGTGTTCAAAATCACTCTTTTTTCACAAGTAACAATATTTTAGAAGCCTTCAGGACACTTCAGCATTGGTGTTCCTACACCTTGACCAGTAACACTGTTATTCTTACTGTACCTCTCTCTGATGTTCGGTGTGTTTACTGTGCTCTCACTCTGAATCTGACTTTATTTCTGCTCTAAAAAAGAGCTCTCAAAATACTGTATTTGAATCTGTGTGTCACTGACTTCTAATACAAGATAGTGCAATCCTATAAGGTCCAGAAAGAAGAAAAATATTTTAGTTGTTCTGATACACAATCTTGAGACTCTGTTTCAGTCATTAGTCCTACCCAAGGGACATTTTTTACTTTCTTGATAGAAAGAAATGGTTTCATATTTTTCAAAAATTATGCATCAAATATGCATCTATTTTGTTGTTGTTTTATTCAACCACACAGTATAACAAGACCTGAGTGTCTTGTGACATGAGAATTACCACAATGAGCTGGCATGTGTGGGAATGTTATCAGTGGATAGGTCTGAGTGACCTACAGCCTGATTTTGGAGTCGCAGATCCTGAAATACCTGTCAGTACTCCAGGTGCTGTCAAACATTTGGGCATACAAAAAAAAATCCAAAAATTAAAAAACAAAACGAAAACAACAACAACAAAAACAACCAAAAAAACCCCAAAAACAACAACAACCAAAATAAAACAAACAGCTGAGAATCTGCAAGTTGTGCTTGATGCATAACTTTTCACCAGGAACTCCTGTAACAGAGCTGTAGCCCACTTCTGTGTATTTCCCTTCAGTCTAAAATTATTATGTGGCATCATCCTGTCCTGGTACTGTACTGTTAGTCTTACCTTTTAAGTTTATTTTGTATGTCATCTCAACCATTTTGCAATCATGTAGAAACCTGCTCTTATGGCTTGAATAGATTAAAGTAATTTTGAAAAAATTATTAATCTTAGCTAGTCTCTGCACAGCTTCCATTGAGCAAAGGATCACACTATTTTTTCCTCATCCCTGGGAAGAGTGTGCACATGTAGTGACAGCCTCTGGAAGGTCAAATAGTCCTTAATTCACTGAACACAAAGAGAACTGTAGTTACTCACATTCTCTGTGATGTTAAAACATGTGTAGCCAACAGAATTTGTGCTGTTGGACAGAGATTAAAAGAATAAAAAAATGTTTAATTTGTTCCTTTGTCCCTAGAAATAAAAAGAGCCCATCTTTTTTCTGATGACCAGAATGTGTGAGGCAACTGATCAGTTCAACTGGTGCGTACGTTTTACCTACCACTGCAAAGTCTTCATTTCCTTGTCAGTAATTTCATTTCATTACCTTGATCAGTCACAAGGCTTGCTGCTCCCTCTGCCCTCAAAGTGGGCAGTAATGTCTGTCTCCACTCTTCCACCTCAAGAAATGACTGGGACATTTTCTCTTCCTGCTACTGAGCTAGAGCCTTTTCAAAGGAAACTGTCATGCATCTTGTTTTGGAAGTTAACAGAGGGGAGTTACTTCAAAGTGCTTAGATAAGCAACCTCACAACCACTGGTTGGCTCTCTGCCCTCTGCTTCAGCTCCCAAAATTTATTCCCCTTCCAAGTACAGCCATTGAGAAGCTCATCACTTCCTCCATGACTTCATTCAAAGAATCATTTCTCATCAAAAACAAAATTGCCACTAGTAGAAGGAATTTTGCATGAGTCGTTCCATAAAGTAATATCAATTGTGGTTTCAAAAACTTAGTTCTGTTTTCTTGCAGCACAAACCTAACCTCCAACCTCAAGGGTAGATCAGACAAAGGAAAATGACAAGCATACTGTACTGAATGTAGGTGTCAAGGTGTTGGTACGAGTTTGTCTCTGTGGAAGAATTTAGTGTGCACTGTGCTAAGCACAGATGTCTCCAACAGACCCATCACAGGACACAGCTGAATCCATCAGCCAAGTTGTGACACCTTGTGGAAAACATATTTTAGAATAAGCAAAAATTTCTGCACAGACAGTGAAAAATGACGAAAAAAGTCTGAGGAATGGACCTGTGAACACCAAGGTCAGAAAAGGAGATGGAGGAAGAGATGGAGCAGACACACTGAAGCATTTAATTCCCTTTAGCCCATGGGAGGAATACACCAGAACATATATGCACACTGATGGCCATGGAAGATCTCATGTTGGATCAGGTACCCTATTTCCTGAAGGCCTGCTTATGAGTTACCTCACTTTGGAGCAGGGGAAGAGTGTGAAGGGGAAGAAACAGCAGAGAGAAGCTGTTACGGACAGACTGTAATCCCCTATTCCCTATCCTCCTGTGCTTCTTGGGGAAGGGGTAAGGTAGAGGATTTGGAATGAAAGAGTTAAGTTGTACCTTGGAAAAAGGTGGAGGGAAAGAGGTTTTAGCTTTTGTCTTTGTTTCTCACCAATCTATTTTTAAATGGCCATAAATCAAATTAATTTTCCATATGCCAAGTATGTTTCGTTTGTGAGGGTAATTTTTAAATGACATATCTGTCTTTATCTCAGTCCAACAGCTTCTTTATCTTATTTTCTCCCCTCAATCCTTCTGAGAATGAGGAGTGAGAAAGCAGATGGGCAGAGGTCTTGCAGCCAGAAAAGGTCAACCCACCAAAGACACAAAAGGAGAAATTCTGATTTCAAGGAAGTTGAATCTCCAGCTTACACATACAAAGAGTTTTCCACAAAGTTCAGCAAAAGTTTGAATATCCTGATAAGGAAAGAAAAAAGTAAAACCACTTTTATTTTAAAAAAAATTAAACCCAGCTAGAATTCAGGATATACTTCAATAGATTACTGAAAAAGAATTAAAATGCAAATAGCAAATCAAAGTTTTAGATAACAACTGATGGAGCCTCTCAAATAGAAATTAAACATTTAAAGCCAAACTTGGATAATATAGGGTTTATTTTGAAGATATAAGGTACAGTGCAATATCCATCAATCCATTTGGTTTCAGGATCAAGAATTTTTTACTTGTACAAAGAGTGAAATGGTCAAGAAAGAAAACCTCTGAATAATCCTGCTTCCACCACTTCTACAACAATCATTTTAACCTATTTCTTTGTACTTTCTTACCAGTAAGTCACTCCTCAGCAGTAACTCTGAAAGATAACAGAAGGAATTGAAGCATTGCATGTTCATGAACAGACATCCGCAGAAGGCGCTAAGTAACACAGTATGGCACCAGTCTGGTTTGAAGTCCAGTCATGACAGTTTAGTTAATTTTATCCAGATACTCTTATTTTGATATGAATATAATTTTTGCGTTGGGTGAAAAAACAGCTTAAGGAAAGATGTAAAAAAAAAAAATTGTTTGAATCCAAGAACAGAAGACTCTACCATCTATTTTGGTTTTGCTTATTAGTAATACCAAATTTATAAAACAGATTTTATTTTTTTTTATTTGAATTTCCCAGGTTCAGCTTAAAGGCATTTTCCTACCACTGTTTATAATATATATTTGATAAAGAAACCAGGTCAAGGACTATAAATTTCCCACACTTCCTTCTTCTGAATTCCAAGTACATCAAATATTTCTTCCTTCAAGATGATCTGTTTTAGCTGTAGATACTCAGCTTTGAACTATTGCAGGACAACCATACTACTTTCACTATCACTGCAGACACATGTAAAAACCACAGCACTGCCCCAGCTGGGTGGGATTATTGATCTACTGGAAGGTAGGAAGGCTCTGAAGGGGAATCTGAACAGTCTGGATCAATGGGCCAGTAGTATGAGCTTCAACAAGGCCAAGTAGTAAATCTGGACCTTGAGTCATAACAAACCCATTCAAAAATGAAACAGGCTGGCAGAAGAGCAGTTGGAAAGCTGCTTCATGGGAAAAGACCTGGGGGCACTGGTCAACAGAGGCTGAACATGGCCTAGCATGTGCCCAGGAGAGCAAGAAGGCCAGTGGCGTTCTGGTCTGTATCAGCAACATTGTGGCCAGCAGCACCAGGGAAGAGATCATTCTTCTCTCCTTGGAACTGGAGAGCCTGCTCCTCAAATCCTGTGTTCAGTTTTGGGGCCCTAATGATGAGAAGGACACTGAGGTGCTGGAGTGACTCCAGAGAAGGGGAATGAAGCTGGTGAAGGGTCTGGAGCACAGGTTTCATTAGGAGTGGCTGAGGGAACTGGGATTGTTTACTCTGGAGAAAAGGAATATTCAGGGGAGACCTTATTGTGTTCTAGAGCTACCTGAAAGGAAGTTGTAGCAAGTCTACAACTTGCTACTGACAAAGGCCATCAGTCTCTTTTTCCAGGCAGCTAATATTAGAACAAGGGAAAATGGACTCAAGTTGCACCAGCTTGGGTATTAGGAAAATTTTCATTATTGAAAGAGTGGTTAAGCATTGGAAAAGGCTCCCCAGGAAAGTGGCAGAGTCACCGTCCCTGGAAAACCAAGTAGATTTGGCAATTTTTGATAAAGTTTAGTGGGCATGATACTATTCAACTGAAGGTTGGACTTGATGATCTTGAAGATCTTTTCTAAACTTAATGTTTCTGTGGTTCTAGGATTAAGTTGTCTGGATTTTTTCAGTTCTCATTACTCTTTATGACATGGCTATTTTTCAAACTACTCATTCAAACTTTAACATTTTTTCAAACTTTTGGAACTCCTATAGTGCTTAATATTTTTAAGTTAACATATTGAATAGAATTATAATATAGTTTGAGTTAAAAGGAACCCTACATATCATCTACTCTCAATCCCATATTTATATACTTGCAGCTATAAATAGCCTTTGACTCTCTTTAAGGACCCCACTCTGGCCCTATGCTTTGCAAATATTGCTCTTCAACCCTGGCAAAAAACTGAGAAGCATGTCAACATCTTGATGACATACAGGGACTGTTTTCTGCTTCTTTGCAAATAGGAACATATTTAAGGGAGCACTTCTCTGGAATCAGTTTTTCCAGCATCATTATGAAATTTTCACCATCTCCATTTGGTTATGCCCCTTTTTCTCTGCAAGGGTTTCTTTGTTCCTAATGTATTCTGGCTCCTTTTTATTCTGAGCCCTCTGAACCACATTACTTTTTAAATATTTTTTTTTATTTCTCTCCATTATTTTTGTCATATCTCTCTTGCAGGACAACCATACTACTTTCACTATCAAATATCATTTTGTTAGATCTCTCTCTCTTTTTTTTTTTTTTTTTTTTTTTTTTATTTTTTTTTTTTTTTTTTTTTTTTTTTTTTTTTTTNTTTAGCAGACAGCTTTTCTTTCTTTCTTGTTTTTGTGGTTTTTTTCAGTGGCTTTCAGTTTGGTTCATTTTGGTTTTGTTGCTGTTCTTGCTGTTGGCTTTTGGGATTTTTTGAAACAAAGTATTCAGATTCATCAGAGAAGACAGATTATTTTCTTTCCACTAGAGAGGACTGAAATCCTAAATTATTCATTAAAGTGTTCAAGCTGGAGAAAAAAGTCTTGCAAGGTGATTGTGAAAGTATTTGTTAGATCACCATCACCATCAAATTTCTTACTTCTTTTGTGCTGGATTAGTTAGTTGCTGTCTAGGTGAAAAAAGCATATTCAGTCAGCATAAACCTAATCAGAAGACAAATATCTTCTAAGGGTTTTAACGTAACAAAACACATAGTAAATGAGGAAAACAGAAGTTGCAACTCATGCTATGCATGTTAACAGCAGTAAATGAGGTTGGCTTTGAGCCCATTATTGTCAAAAAACACGATTTAAGAAATTTTGCCCTCTGTGCAGATTACAAATTGCTTTGCAACAAATTACAAAGATACTAGGCAGACTGAAAAATGACAACATTTTTTTCAATAGTGTCTAAAGGCACCTCTTAATTATTTTTAGACAATGCTTGGGTTTTCTATCCCAGCCTTTTGACCTAGACACCAAATCCCGTCTAGGAGGTGGGTTCTTCATTTGCAGTTTTTGACAGCAAAACAATGGAAAAACATCAGGCAAGACTAACGGAGTGTTTCTCCTGCCACCCTTGATCCTTCTAAATTGATCCCTCTAAATGGTGAAACAGGCCATAATTCAGCAGAACATTCCTGCCCTTTATTGACAGCAGTTCCTATCATCACCTTATAGTGTTTGCCCTGCAGTTTTGTTCATCAGGCTGCCTCTGCTGTGCTCTCAGAGCAGCTGTTCAGCAACATGACACACCACGGTATGGGATACTTGGTTTAGTTGAAAGCTGATTCACTTTCATTTGTGAGCTGACTTGCCATACATCTCCTTAGCTTTTTTTAATTTTGATCACTATCAATGAAGAACTTTAGAGAACTTTTTCATAAAGCAGGTATTTGGTAATGGAACAAAGACTTTCACCCAGGTTCTGAATGTACAATCAAAATGGAAAGAAAACCATACTGATCATGCAAATTGTGCAAAGGAATACCAACAGTGAGTTAATTTGATAGCATTTCCTCCAGCTGAAGAATTAGTTTTTCCCTATTAGTATAATCAACATCATTGAAATAGCTGAAAAGAAGGAACTTAATACAGAACATGAAAACAGTAAATGGGGATAATGTCAAAAAATTGTAACACTCAACTTGGGGAAATTTATTCTCCAATTATTCCTGTACGTGGTGCTCAACATTTCCAGTGGCCTGTGGAGGTAATGTACTGTTTATATTGGCTCAGGCATCTCAGCCATGAGCTCCCAGGTACAAAGCCCATATATGGAGTGATGTAGTTTTCAGGAGAATTTTTTATCTTTTCCCTAAGCATCAGATTTCTTAACTAAGTTGGTTAAGGTTGTCTTGACTGGAGAAAGTTTGCACTTTTTCAAATTCCTCTTCAGAGAGGAGGTCTCAGCACTAAAATGCAATCTAATGCTACATTTTTGCAATGCAAAGGGTCCAGCTTTGAGCAGCAGTCATCAATATTTCCTTTTTTTCCTGTAACTACAAAGGTGATGACATCAATGGAAATCATATTCCTCTACTTATTTCATTACCAGGCCAGACCTTCTCCTTAATCAAAGACCAGCTGAGGAAATTAGATGATTCTACATATTTCAGTAACAACAAAGCAGAGTAGTTCTAGGAGGTAAGGCAAACAGGTGAATCTTCATTCTTTGCAAGGCTTCTGACTTGCAAGAAAACTTTGACGGTAGAGGAAGTAATCTTGATTCCTTCATTCAAGCTAGAAAACTTCAGCTTGAAGAATTTAAGATCCCTTAAAACTCTTAATGCAGTGGAGGGACTTCCACCAAGAGAGAGTGCAATGATCATCACTTAAACTTTGTGAAAACAAGCTATTTAGAAGGCTGCAAAATCTGGTTCTTCCAAAAATGTGGATTGAGCTTGTAATAGTAGTTTTTTACTTATATTAATGGGAACACCTAGAACCCCCAGTGAAATCTGGGGCTATAAATTCCTACAAGATAAAAAGGGGCTGTTATCCTATTTGACAATATAGAATCAAAGATATAGGAAGGTCAAAGTCTAACTATTCCAGCTTTCAGCTTCCATGGGCTTTAATTTTGGAAATTATTATTGGAAATCATCATTCAGTAGACTGTGTTTCTGCTAAGAGTACTCACAGTAAAGCCTTTGGTAACATATTTTACCTGCAAATCAACTGGAAAGTTCAATATGTAGCTCTCAAAACTAAATCTTGAAATTATACTGGCTTCAAGGATTAGTTTATCTTATGAAACAACATTAAAAACTGTTGAGTCTGAGTAAACTTTATTTTCTCCAGCATCTGCTCTCTGCTTTACTATGAGCTAAAGATAATGGATGTGATTTGACTCATGCCCCTCAGGAAGAGCCTGCATTTTTTTTTTTTTTTTAATTTTTTTTTTTAAGCAGATTTTTAATTCAGTGCAAGTATCTTTACACTGTATGGGCATCATCAACATGCCTCAATAATGGCACACAAGACTAAGAGCAGAGCATTTAAGTTTGATGTCATTAGACAGGACTGGATAGAGCCATTAGAAATTAAGCTCCTGCTTATAGACTGCTTTTAATATTTCTGCTTATAATCTCCTAGATCCTGTGGTACAGCACCTAGGACCTACCAGAGTGCTACACATATCAGCAGCCACTGTGCTGAGCACAGAGCACAGTTTTGTCCTAGGACAGGCTCCTGACCCCAGCTCACACCTCTCTGTTTCCTCAGCCTGGGGACTGGACTGAAGCAGACCCCCTTGAGGCATTGCCCATCCCAGGGAACAGGAAGTGAAGCTTGCCTTGAAGCTGCCTCTAGGTGCCATTAATTTGGAACATTCCCTTTCTATACAAATCCTTCCTTCATTTTTACTGATTGCTCCCAATCCAACTCTTTTACTGTTAACTGATAGAAAACATCAGTCAAAATAATAATTTTGCCTTATATTATGATCAAACTGTGGGAAATTTTCCATTTTCTGGATGCTTCTGAACAGGACATCCCCACCCATTGCTCCACTCCTGCCTAATAAAGTCCTTCAGAAAGGCTTTGTCTACCAGCATAACTCAACTGTCTTTGTTAAGACTTTCTTGCTTTCACCACAACCCTGGAGCAAATACATCGAAGGGAAATTGGTTTTCCTTATAATACTATAATCACTTGACTGTCTCTATAGGACAAAATAATCCAGCCCCCAGAAACAAAACGTATGGCTACCACAGACTCTCTCTCACCTTTTGTTAATTTATTTTAACAGTCACCATTAAAAACTGAATTTAAGTGCAACCAAGACAGCATATACCTTTATCTGAAGATTAAATTCTGAGATGACTGAACCCATCACGTCCCATCTTCTCTTGAGACATCAGGTCAACCAACCTTAAGTCAGGCTGGAGAGGGTCTTCTGGCATAGTGGCACTGCAGTGTAGCTACTCCTTGCAGAACTGATGCCACTGCAGTTGAAGAGGAGGGTAGGATATCTGTCATCCCTGCAGGTGCTCTTGGCTCTATTGCTCCCTGGGATCAGAAGGGAACCTACTTGAGCTCCTGCTCACCCATTGTTTGCCATCTCCTTCCTTGGGGCAGAGTGATCCAAATCCATCACCTTTCATCCTCAGGAGAGACAGGGAGGACACACAGCATGAAGGATCTTCTGATTTATATCAGGTTGAGATAGTGGGGAATGGTAAGTAAGGAGCCTAAGCAATTGAAGTATTAGGGTAAAGGCAGGAAAGGGAAGGGGGTTCACTGAGTGTACTGGAGAAGAACCTTTTGAGCACATGTAAAGCTGAGGACAGGACTGGCAGCAGGAGTTGTTTATAAAGACAGCTATTAGTCTGGATATGTCAGTTGTCTGTCTTTTCAGTCCCTAGAACACTGGAAACAGAGAGTTTTGATGTTTCACAGTGGGATGCTGTCCCCAGACAAATTTCCTTGAACACAGGACAAGCCTCTTTCTTTTCTTGTCTTACCCTTATACCATTCTCCTGAGAGCCTCTAAACAATTATTAAAATTCAAAGTTAATTAACTTGTAAATGTATAAGATATCAGGGGTTTCTGTTCCCCACATTGTTCTTTGCATGAAACATCACAGATCTGAACAGAACGATTGTAAATCTAAAAACTATTGTGAAAGGGTATTGCGTTTCTCCTTCAAAACATGATGATGGACAGGAAAACAGCTACCAGAAGGTCATCATTGTATCACTCAATTTATCTTCCCTATTCCACTCCTTTACAGAAGTGTTCCAAAGATCCCCAAGATTTCTTAGGACCAAAGATTGAAAGCCACTATCTTAAAGGAACACACCATCCACAGCACATACTGTTGGAGCTTCTTAGTGATACACCAGTCCAGGCTTGCCCATTAGCTCTTGCTGCTATCTCCTCCTGAGCAGAGTGATCCTGGTGCTTGTAAAAGCACAGTCATCCTAGTGTGAGGCTAGCTTACCATGCCCAGGAAGCACTAAGTAAAGAAGTTTAACAGGTGAACATCTGATTGCAGAGGTTTTTTTTTGCATGATCTGCTTACCTCACTTTCACATCCTCCAAAGTGCCTTAACTCATCTAGTGTCCACATATTAATATTTCCAACTTGTGCAAGCTCTGAGTCTTAGAGGCATCATATTATATTTACTTAATTTTCTTATTACTGAGCGTATTTTATGAGTACTGTGCTGTGTGTCCTCCTCTCCTGTTCAAAGTCAAAACAAGCATACAGTAGACATTTCAGGTATTGGATACAAAGTGAATTTCTCTATCACATTCTTCCAAAAGAGAGGACTGAGGGTGGAAGGAGATGGAGACACCTAAAAAGAAGAAGAAACAAAAAGGCAACAAAAGGAAAAAAAAAAAACCCTAAAACACCACCAAGAAAAAAACCCCAAGTATATCTTCTTGTCTGCATGAAACAGAAAATACATTTAGTTTCTAAGAGTTATCACAGATCCAAGTTTTCTGCTCTGTGAAACAAATCCACTATAAGTAGCTGTGACATTTTTTCAGTGTACCTCATCAGAAAAATACACTGAGGAACAGAGGGAAATATTTCAATCTCAAACAATTTGCGAGAGAGGTGTTTTACAACCAGAATAATGCCTAAAAAATTTTTAAGTACTAAAGCCCCCACCAACCCTTGAATAACTTCACTGCATTGTGTGGCATTTCAGTGCTCTAACTGGGGGAAACATTTATTTCTTGAAACATCAGCAATTATCTGATCAGAGAGTTTCTGAAAATTGAATAGACAGTGCTTACAATTAATATGGTCCCAGTTTAACCATGCTGCAGAGCTTGATTCATCAGTTATGTAGAAATACATTTCTTACCCCTGCCCCACTCCTGGGGTGTATCAGACTTTCTTGCCCGTCTGCCCACAGCAATGTGTGCTGGTTTTGGCAGCTGCAGTGCATCTAAGTATAGCCAATGGAGACAATTCTTTTAGTAGTGAGCATCATGTTAGCTGGACAAACTGTTTTCTGCTTTGAACATCTGCGTTCACTCTACAGCACCCACCTCAGGGGAAAAAAAAGAAAGAGCTGGAAAAAATACATGTTCGCCTTAATTAAAGTGCTTTGACAGCAGTATAGGTGGTTTTTAATAAGACTTGTTAAAAATCAGTTGAGGGATTTCTATTGACTCCCAATGGCATCAGTCAGGTTTTCCAGAGAAGAGGTCCCACCTACTCCTCATCCCCTTTTTTTAAAGCAGAAGGTTCTGTTTTGATACCATGTAACAGCATGTGCAGAGACCCACTGTAAGAGACTATTGATATGAAACACTGGTGGTGTCCTTATAGCTCTCATACGTTGGTTTTTTTTTTTTTTTCTTAAGTTTCATATTTTTTAAAATGTCCCATAATTTTGTTCATTCCACTCTTTGTCTGGAGAACACACTGATATGACAGAGTAAGAAAAGTGGACCAGGGTACAATGTAATGGCGAATGCCATAAAAAGTAAGTTGAGTTCAATACACACTTGATTCCTTGTTCAGCTCTTTAAAGCTCTCAGCAGCTCAGTACATCAACATTTGTGGGTAATGCCCTTGGTAACAGTGGTTGGTCTCAGGTCAAGGACCTTAAATAAACTATTAGTGAACACTCTAAAGATGTATTTCCCTGGCAGAAGTAGGATGCCTCTTCTAATGAAGATCTTGGTTAGGTCTTGCTTAAGTCTTTCAAAGTCTGAAAATGCCAACAGCTTGCTTCAGACTGGTGTCTGTTAAATCTTAGAGGACATAGTTCTACCATTTTTTAGAGTGGCTTACACAACCTATCTATGAAACAGTCTTGTGAAACAATCCCGTAGTTATCTTACCAGAAAGACTTTAGGCTGCAACTGTCTTGAGTGGAGCTGTGACAAAGTGCATGAGAATTACCTGGAGAGCAGCAATGTTCTTCCCTCCAGCAGATTCCAGAAAAAAAAATTGGTTCAGTGCTGAGCATTCAGTAACCTCCTTGTGCTTATAGACACTCCTGGATGTGACTCAGATACTGACGGTTAAACACTCCCAAGGGTCCCCTAGCACTCAGGAGAACAGATCCAAAGAAAGAGAATATCAGGGGAACATCCCCAAAGAAATGTATGCCCATGGGCTGAGGCTCACAAGCCAGATGATAACTAAGACTATGCTGGCTTTAACTGTTACCTAAGAAATCAGAAGCTGATTGACCAACAGTTTTACTGTGCAAATTTAGGTCTGTAACCAGCAGAAAAATTAAGATGAGACTTAAACCCTGATACAGCAAAGATTTCAGAATTTAATGTAATGACTTAAACAGCAAAAAATCTTTGCAGTGGCTCTGCACTCATGTGCTTTGCTGCTTGTGCATATGTTTGGATCTGGTGTCAAGATTTATGTTAATTTTCAATTATAATTTTTAAGCTCAAGGGAAAATACAAAAAATTTACACTGGACTTGGAAAAAAAAATTGTTCATCCATTTCTTCTCAAAAATCTTGTAAATGGGAAAGCAGAAAGGCAGGCAGGAGTGTTCCCCTTTTTGTACCATCACAAAGCTGCAAGTCATAGTCTCTGCATTCACTCCTTCCTGCTACTTTCATATTGGTGTTCTAAGACAACGTATTGTGCATCTTGAACATGGCATTGCAGCCCTGGCTGTGGCACTGACAGTCTCAGGTAGCTGCTGCTCTCTTTCCAGCTATTTGCATCAGTGCCATCATACAGCTGTCATGCACAGAGTGGGGGATCAAAGTCAGGCATGACTGCCGCAGGCTTCATCAGTAGCATGCTCTGCAGTGGCTGAAGAGTGGCTGGAGAAGTAGGGCATTTTTTTTATCAAAAAGGGGAGGCAGGAGTGAACTTAGTTGTCTCTGGATTATTCAGGAAAGTTTTCTGGTTTGGAGCTTTAAACATGAAACCTGAGGGCCTTGATATAGTCTTCAAATCATGGCCAAATGGCACCATTCAATGAAACTCCAGCAGGAAAAATAATTTGAATTTCCTACATTTTCATGCCTGACAAGTTGTTTTTGAAAGATACACACACTAAAAAGGGCCTCTCACAGAAAATTTAGTGGATTTAATAAACAAATGGTCTTTGTGTTAATAAAC
>VWYO01023001.1:51058-72792 GCA_013400275.1 Rhadina sibilatrix
AAAAAAAAAAAAAAAAATTCTAACATGACCACTTTAGGATTCACTATCTTTGCCAGAATAGAAAAGGCTTCATCTCACTGTGGGTCTTGACCTCTTTCTTGGTCTGTCTCCCTTTCTCATGAAAAAAACCTTGAAGGAAAACAATTTCCTCAAGTCAAGTCTGCCTCCAACAGAATTCATTATTCATTTTTTAAATCCAGAAATGATTTCAGCTTGCACCCCAGGTGGGAAGTTAAAAAGAGGGAACCGATTTGAAAGTTTGTCACAGTAGGCAGAACAGTTGCTTTGCAGCCCTTGCCTGGCTAAGGGTGCACTGCTTCACAGCTACACTGTAAAGTGTTAAAAATCCTCCCCCCAACCCCAGAATATATATATATGTATGTATAAAAAAAAATCCCCTGTCCACCTCTCAGTACAGAAAAGGACCTCATCACACTGCAAAAATAGCAGTA
Organism: Rhadina sibilatrix; assembly: GCA_013400275.1. Taxonomy (NCBI): domain Eukaryota; kingdom Metazoa; phylum Chordata; class Aves; order Passeriformes; family Phylloscopidae; genus Rhadina; species Rhadina sibilatrix. The sequence continues at coordinate 51,511 of VWYO01023001.1, forward strand.
CCCACTTTGGTCAATTAAAACAAACAAAAAAAGCATACATTATTTTTTTTTCTTTTTTTAAATCTGTGTACTTACCTATAATAACCAATACAGCTAAAAGCACTACCTACATAGGCAAAACTTGGTATTGCATAATTCATATAAATTTGTATCCCCTCCCCCCAATATTAATTGGAAGATGAAAAACATGAAAGGTTAATAGAAAAAACACCAAAATACTGAAAATATTGCTGGTCGATTACAATTCTTAAGCGGCAACTATACACAGCCATGATATGCTTTATAAATGTGAGATAAAGGTATAACTGTCTAAAAAATCCACGATGTCACACATTTCTCGCATCTGGAGTACAAAATATTTTGTCATAAAAATGGTAAAGATTTAAAATTATAATAAATGCAGCAAAACAAGTGTAGTGATGTCAATTTTTTTGTAGATTTTTTTTTTCTTTTTTTGTTTTTTTCCATTTTTTAGATTTCAAGGCAAGGCACGTAATGTGGACATTATATCTTCGTGCAAATTAGGATTACTGGAAAGAGTATTTTAAATTTTTAAAGAGACATAGAGGCAAAATGTCTGCCCATGCACATTATATTTCTGTCAATATGTGAAAATTGTTGAACAAGGCTAACTTCTGAAAGCACCATGCAAGTTTACAGCACCCTGTAATTAGACTTACATTAAGAGTGCATTATTTAAATACAACATATCCCCATCCTGGTATTACCAGTTTGTAAACGGAAAGCTTTGCCCTTGTGACATGGATTTGCCTATGTCTTTGTCTCTATGATATAGATTTTACAGAAACATGTAAACCCTATGGGTTCTTGATGCAACAAGTAACTTTAAATAAATAAATCCTACCCCTCTGTGGAGGCAGCAGCTAAACCAACATAAGTGCTGTGTTTCCATTGATTTCTTATTCTCAAGGATGTGATTTGTCTTGAATTAATGCCTTTTAATGCCCTCAAAAACTGAGGGGAAAAATAAGTTTGTTCAAACTAATTTTTTATTTTTATTTTTAATCCCCTCAATTTAGAGTCCAAGGGCTGAAGGACTTATAGTGATGACCTCTTAGATACGATTTTTAAATTGCACTTGCCTCTGTAAGTGTTTCTTTAGTGGGGAAAATGTCACTTTTTTCCTTTTCTTTTTTTACTGTTGCATGAGAAGATAACACTTTTACCTGCGTAGAGGCATTTCTTCCATAGAGTCTGTGTGTTCATACCGATTGAAACTTTCCAACTGCATAACACACTAGAAAAAGGCTGAATTAAGGGCCAAAGTTTAATAAATCCATACTGATAACTAAAGGCTACAGAGCTTATTTTTAAAACATTTAGAAATCAGACTGTTGAGAAAATGGCTGGCTCACGGCCCTTGTCCTCCTGCAGCTCTGCTGTTGCTGCCTAGCCTTTGTTTTGTGAGATAACCAGGAATAGTGATCTCATGCGTAAACAACAAGAATACTAAACCAATATAACTAGCTTATCATGCAAATATTAAGGCATCTAGAAAGTCAGTTAAAATATATTGTCAGAGACAGAACATCTATTTCCCAGTGGACTTCATATAACAAAGGCTATTTAGGAGGAGCTGCATTCTACCCATCAGTGAAATATCATCGACCCTTTGAATATCATTTCAGTTTCAACCATAAGAGAATTAGTGATTGTAAAAGCTGCAATTGCTGGTCTATTTTTGTTCTTCTTTCTTCAGGTTCTTTTCTCATACTGTCTTCTTTACTTTTTTCTTTTTTCTTTTTTCTTTTTTAATTTTGCTTTTAATTTTGTTTCCCTCAGTTGCTCGTTTCTGCTTGAAGGAAAGGCTCTCCAATTATGTTCAAACCATAATTTGGGACATTTGTCGGCAGGATCGGTGTCCTATTTGATACTTGGAAGGGAACCAAGCTAGCCCAGGTACCAGGACTGTTGAAAAGGGGAAAAAAGAAGGGAGATAAAGAGAGAGAGAAAAAAAAATCATAAATTAAACATGTATACAATGAATTTGAATCAAGGTCCAGCTAATATTCATTAATAATAGCACTACTTAAGATAAAACTGGAAACAAAATTTGTGCATGTAACTTGAGATTCTACTTCCTAATTTTCTTCATGAAAATATGAGTTGTTTGAAGGAAAAATTGTGTTGAACTCAGTAGCAAGTTGTATGATTCCTGAGTAACACTAAGTGGTCTGTTTATGAAAACCCCCCAAAATGTCAGATGCAAATATATAGAGCAGACACAACTAAGCCATACATTTGACACTACATGGTGTAATGGATGTCATTTAAGACATAGTGAAATATACCACAGGGTGCAGATGTCCTTTTTTCAATGCAGTATAAAGATTCAGTGGTTCAGCATCCTGTGAGATTTCCTCCCCTCCTACAACACAGCAGTTTATCTTGTCACCACCCCAAGATAGGCCTCTGAGATGCACAGATGCCCATAAGAACAGAGGACATTTTATGTTCAAAAAACTTGTTTTTCTAAAAATTTGTTCCCTAAGAATGTCAGTCTCAGAAACACTGGTTAACACAGAATCTAATTGTCTAAACACTTGCAGCCACGGGTAGCCAAGAGTCGAGGGTAACAGCAAATACCATATTTTTTTCAACAAGCCTCTGAGAAAGAAAATATTTTCAAGGATGATCAAATGACTTAGGAACTGAAGTCATCATTTCAAAGGAACTCTGTCACTAAGGAGCTGAAGTCCCAATGGCATTCACAGGGTTCACCAGGCACCAACCAGTAGTACTTGCAAGATGAGTACTCAAAGATGGATCCCAGCTGCTGGTATACAGTACCCAGCAGCCTGAGCAGCCCTTTCCTTAGATGTGGCTCTGGCAACCCAGAAGTCCAAACTAAACTATCCAAAGCTATATGCTTTTATGACTTCAAAGAAAGTTTTGTCAAATTTATTCAGAAGAAAACCAGCATCATTAAGTCAGCATCATTGCCAAAGAACTAATACCAACAATGGACAGCATGCAAACACACCCTTCCTCTGCATTTCACATTGTATGTGAGCTTTTCTATTGTTTATAACAACATAAGTGCTTACTTGGAATTACATTTTGGGATTAGGCTAATGAGCTTCCTGATAACACATCTGATGCCCTTCAACATGTGTGTTGTGGAGGCAAAAAGTTTTCTTCCCTCTATAACTTTTGTCCCATTTCTTCACTGATCTCTCCCTGGACAAGCAGATGTGCTTTTGTGGCATCAAGTATAAAGAGGAAAATTCACCCTCTTTATCTATTTCAAATGTTCATGACATAATTACATTTAATTTGGCAGCCTTTTGTGAATTTCATTTGTTGAGAAGTGGTCATTTTGTGAATTCCAGGGGACATGTTTCTCAGGTATTTCATATTAAAAAACACAAACAGCTTCTGTCATTTACTTCTGTTTGAAAATATTTACCTCTCTAAACTGGCTAATTTACTATCTTAACTCCTAGCAGTTAATTTCAGGTGCTATGTTTTACACGTAAGAAGGTGGAAATACTTCCTGACCTGCTTGTCTCAATGATGGCCGTATTCCCAAAGGAGTAGGACTAATCTTATTTCATGAAGAAAATACAATAAATATTAATATCTTAATGTTTTCAAACATTAAGTACAAATATTATTCATTAAGGCTGTTGGGGTTTTTTCTTCAATTGGGTACATTCTTGAAGGACATCTAAAAATCTACAGTTTTAACCTTTTCAGAAATTTAAAAAAGAAAAAAATTGCTGTTTTCAAAATGCAAAATCAGCTAATATGTTTAATTTTTGTTATTGTTTTAATTGTAATTAATTTAAAATTTTGTTTTAATTATTAATTTTGATAGTGTTGTAACAGTTTTTAGTGACTATTACAAAAAAACCCTGCTATTGGAGGAAAATAAAAACCCATTTAAAATTTAAAAATCGCAGTTACACCACAAATCTTGAAGCATTCACAAAGACTTAAACCTTGTTATGCATGAAATATTTTTTCAAGACAATATAATAAAAATAATATGTTCCAAAAAGAAAAAAAAAATCAATACTAGAATTTTAAGAGGCTAATTATTTCAACTTATTCTTCATCTTCCTTCACAATTTAGAATGCATTTTTTGTTCCTTCCTCTTTGGATTTCAGTGATGCTAAGAAGTAAATTCTGAAATAACAGACACAAAGCAAATTGCTTCCAAACATGTGTATTTGTGAAAATAAGAACTAGTAATAAAAAAATAAAGAGCCAAGCAGATTTGTTTGCTTGGGATCTGTCCGAATATATGTTTTACAATGCACAGTTTTTTGCTGTCCTGTTACATGGGATTTACAGTGTTTAGTGACTTTAAAAAAATACAACACTAACTCAAAGAATATAAATTTTGTTTGAGGTTAACACTCTATTTTAAAAAAAATTCTATGGCAAAGGCTAAACACACAGGCTCCAGGTTATCTTTCTGAAGATTTATAGTGCACTTCAATGACTGGATAAATATAGTTTTGACTTTTTGCTTTGTTTTAATGTTGCCAGCCTTCTAGTGACTACAGTGTGTTAAGGAAACAAGTCAGTGCTGACTGAAAGCAAATTACTATTTGCAGTGAAATTTCTATCTGCTACTTCAAATACCAGACAGAGATCTTGATTTCTATGGAAACTGCTCAATAAAAATAAGCTGTAGCAAGTTCCTAAATGATTGTTGTTGCCATATGACCTATCAGTTTAATATAGGTGTTTATTTAAACTTTTCAAGCCTTCCACCTTTTATCATAACCATGACAAAAATGCAGACTGCAAGAAACTTGTCAGTACTACTTATGAATCCTGAGGGAGTAATACAGCACCCACGTTAACACTGCATATATCCTGCAGGAGTCTCAAAGCCCCTTGTACTGCTCACACCAAGTCTTCTGCCAGAGATGGAGGTAGCAGAGCACCTGTGGGACCAGGACAGCCACCACTTCCATACCTCTGGAGATGGCTGAAGTCCTGGTTTAAAGACACAGTGGGCAGGGTCTGGCTGCACTGCAGCTGGGAAGAATGACCCATTCCCTCTGTCTGCTGGCATTTCCTAGGCCATTATTTCCAAGGCTTGATGAGTTCTTGCTGTAGTTTAGAAAATAATGTTATCATAGTACAGGTGGATGTAACTCTATCTTGGGCCACCCAGTCCTGGTACCACCACCAGAGGCTTACTGCAGACAAAAGAATAAAACTGAATGAAAGCTATTGAGGAAAACAGCCCCAGTCACAGTATAGACCTCTGAGAATAGTTGTGACACAACTGTGAATAACCAAACACACAACACAGGCTAGATTGTGTGACTATCCAATATTTTCATGACCTCCCTTTACATTTATGGCAAATTTAGTTGGACTTTCAGCTACCCTATGCACCACACTCTGCTTTGTAGTTCCCCAGCACTCTAGTATGAAGACAAGCCAACTGCCCAGAAGAGCAAGGTCCCCCTGCTAGTGCTCTCCAGCCTACTTGGAAGGGACCTCTCTGAGTATTGCAGAGCTTAGCTTCTGCTGTGGAAACCATCCACTTTTTTTTGCAAAACATTCAAGCAGGAATGACAGTTACTTCTGGCTTCACTTGGGTGCCCACATGAGCAGGAAATGGGGGAACAACTTTCCCTTCACCATACCATCCAGCAGTTGGTATGAGTCCCAGTCCAAGTCAGCACTTGGTTTCACAAAACCAGAGGCAGTATTCTGTCTCTGTCCACTAAGTACCCCAACCAGGGAAGACAAAATGCTTTCCATTGCCTAGGACAGAGACCAAGGTGTTTGTCCTTGGAGGAATTAATAGGATGCCCACATGGCTTCTCCTTCAGATAAGAAATCTTCTGTGTTCTATGAGTGGAATAAAGGAGGTCTACCTCACACTCCAGCTTACTACTCCTGAGGAAAACTGTTATCCATTTGCTGACAGAAGTCATAATAGAAATATCTTTCTATTGAAACATGAAGTGAGACCTAAAAAAACTGCTCAAGGCTAAGTTCTGCAGAAAATTGCATGAGAAGCACCAAGAGAGTGTTGTGAGATTTGGATCCATCTTTGTTGCCGAACACCTTTCTGAAGCATTACACTTTTAAGTAATTTCACTACTGGTAGCAGTTTTCAGCATAGGTAGTCTATCAGATATGCTATACAGTCACCAGTTCCCTCTCTACCCAAAGGAAGTATAATGTATTTATCTGTTCAAATGCAATAAAACAGCAAAGAAAAATTCTGCAAGAATCCTACAAGGTTAATATTGTCCATTACACTTTCCATTACAGTTTCCAGATGTTAATTGAATCAAGATTTCTGCCATGATTTCCTCTTAAAGATAATAATTGCTGTTTCAAGAACCTCTGATTAAAATATTACTGGAATGGACCACAAGTGCTTGCATTATATGTATATACAGTCTACTTTGGAGGTTATAATAACATAAAGAGTATAATAATGTTAAGCAATTAACTAAATGCAATAAAAAATAAATCTAATCTGACCTGAGTAAATGCCGAGGTCTTCCAGATTCTTATTTTCCACCAGTTACTACCTTTCTTTTACAGTTTCAGAAGTCTGTAAGAATATTTTACCATTCAGAAAGCACGTCTAAGTACTATTTCCTTCTTGCAGCTTCACTATCATGTACATGAACTCACAAGCTTACCAAAGGTAGAGCAGATCCTGCAAAGTCAGTCTTTGGATGGAAAAGGTAGAAATACCTTCAATGTTGAGTGAAGTGACAATAGTGAGCCACCAAGCAAGGCAAATCTATCTCTGTAGTAAGTGCTTGCCCACACAAGTACAAGGACTTTTACCATTTAGAATTATTTGGATCATAAGAACTTTGGAAATACAATTTTTCTGCTCTTAGTGCCCTGGCTAACTTCCCACTTCTGCATTGCTGCCAAAAGAATAACCACCCTTCCAACATCTACTTAATGGGGTACTTCTGTTACCATTCTGGACTGAGATCCATAGGTAAACCGCTGCCAAATTTTACCTCCAAGCTGAGCACTTGTTTCAAGAGATGTATTAAATGTATCTCAGGTTGGTTTAGGATGACTTTTACATTTTTGTGGGCACATACCATGCACCCAGCAGATGGAGGGGTTAAAGACCTACTGATTTATGCCTATGGGATGGAAAAGGAAACTCCTATAAGAATACTGTTTATTCTATTCCCTGCAGACTTCTTTTTGTGGGAGTGTAACACAAAAGATCAGGAACAGGATGCAGAGCCCATTACTAACAAAGAATACCCATAACAGAGGGACAGCCCAGAGAAATGGTACATCTCCATGCTGTGCTTTGGACCATTCATGTGTGAGAATTTGGTTCAGGAACAGGGCTAACAGAAGGTATCAAACATGCACTTGAACAGAGGAAGCTGTGACCAAGTCAAGCCAAACTATGGAGAACATGTGCTTGGTTACCAGAGTCCACTGGGTTGTCTATGAAAAACTGACTCTCAGCTTTACACACCTACACTACCTTTTTCTTTTCCCAAATATTACTATTTCCATTTAGAATCATTAGAATGTTTGCCTTAGCACTATTAAAAAAATGTAAGTTTATCAAATTAGCATGACTAAATAATAATGCAGAGGATCCTAACTGTACCAAATGAACAAACACACAAACAAAATAACCCGAACAAATCAATTCTACCGATTCAAAAGAAACAATTGGAGGTAAGATGATAAAGAAGCAGAAAGCTAGAGTAACTAAGGGGTTAAAGATACAGTTCGCACTTGGGAATTCTCTATAATATGCTCCTCCTTCTCTAGCAGCTGCCAAAAATCATCTGACAGGAAACATAAGATTAAGTTTGTCCCACCTAAGTGAACAAAGAGATCTCAGAACAGGCAACCAGTTCACTGCAGAGCAAGAACTTTTCTAATCCTGCTGGAATCTGCAGTGCTGCTCAGAAATTTTACTGTAGTTGTTTTCTTTATTTTAGCATCTTGCTTCTACATCAATTCACTCATTTTGGTCACACTGCAGTTCTTGTTGCTTCTCCCATAAAGTTTAACTTAAAGCTCCAAACATAATCATGTGGAAAATGGACATTATTGATTCCTATGGTCCATTGTTCCCCCATTCTAAGTCCCTGAAGTTCATGTTCAATCTGGAATTACATCATGTCTGGTTTCTCCTGGTTACCAGACGGCTTGAGACGTGACCACAGCTACAGAAAAAACAAACAGCCTTCTTCACGCTTCGGCTCCCCTATCGATTCAAACATAAACTTTTTTTCTTTCTCTCAAGTATGCTTCAAGTATGGAGCATGGTTAATTTAGAGATTAAGTTCCAAATTAGATTATCTAATGGCATCTTAATGGATTGCTGACCCATTTCCTGTGGGATGGCAGCATGCAAGTCTGGCTTGAATACAACTAATTTCTTAGGAAGTGTTCAGAAGATATTTGCCTGGATGGGGAGAAAACAACATTCTGCACATCTTTCTGCATTACAGTCTTGTGCAAAACTATTAGAATTAGTAATCTAAATTGATGAAGATAAGAAATCATTAGATTTTTCTCTCTGTGAATATTTTTACAATCAGGAAACTTCAGGCTTTTTGTTTTTAGCTTGTAATTAAATGGTACTTTTATTCCAAACCATTGCTGGGGAGAGGAATGAGGGAGGGACACAGGTCAGTGTATGAACTTATTGCTCCAACAGGTGTCTGTGTTTGCCCAAATGTGCCTACACAGACACACTGCTGGCTGTGTAATTTTAGCTGTATGTTTTCTCATTACCAAACATGCACAAGATATTGTGCTACAAAAGCAATATGCATCCATTCTCAATTCCCCTCCAACTTCTTTCACAAATCAGATTATCCCATTTGTTTGCCTTATCAGCACTGTTATCATAAACACACAGTGGTGCTGGGGGTGGGGAGTGGGGGGAGAGTAATGGTGCTTGGAATGCTGAATACTCCACAGCTACAGCTGAGAAAGAAATTCAGCACTCTGAGAACAGAGCTCCCCTCAGCATCTCCAGGAATGAGCCAGCTGTTGTACTATGCTGATGTGTCAAGATAACAGAATGAAAGCATAAAATTCTAGCTTAGTCCATTTGCCTGGATGCGGTAAAGGTAATGTTAAACTTAACGCAGAATGATTGTTAAAAGAATTAATATACATAAAAATACATTTGTCAATAGCTGAAAGTTGAAATGTACACTTTGGCAATGAAAAATTTCTAACAGTCTGTGGAAGACTTGCAAAAAGACTCCGCGTGGTCTAGAAGAGACCTGTCATGCCAACTTTTATGAGTATTTTTACTGGAAATACTAACAACAGTCTAATGAGTGGCTTAGATTTAGGATCAAACTCAAGCTATCAGCCTCACACACACACACCCACTTTTTGTCACTCTCACTCATTTCTTAAGTGTACTTTTTGCATATACGCTTGCCCTCACGTAGTGACTGAGACTGTATTTTTCTAAATGAGCCTTACAGATTTTCACAGTTTTCCCTCGCCTTCTGTCTCTAGGAAAACAGAACTGCCGTTATCAAAAACATAAGGATTGGAGGTTTTTTTTAAATGGTTTTGAGTATCTTCTTCACATGTACACCAAAAAAATTACCTAAATGATCATAAAAATACTGGAGAACTTAATTTATTGATATGTTTAAATGGTGCTGAAAGTTCAGCAAACACAATAAAAATAAATTTACAAATAAATATAAAAAGTCATATAAAGACAGAATATGTACCATAAATGCTCTAAGCAAGCAATGAAAAAAATCTAACTAAAAAAACCCTGTAGATTGTCTGGGTATGAGGAGCAAAGTAAAAATTACTGCTTCTAAATACTTCACCAAATAACTGGGGTAGGTTTCTTTCAATTTTATTTTGGATTTTTTAGGACATTCACTGAATGTTTAATGTAAGTATTTCCTTTAAAGCTACTAGAATGTTTAATTCAGCTATACAGAGTATTAATCTTTTTTTTGTTATCACAATTCCCTGTAAGTATTCTGGTTTTGTAGAAAATGGTGTATCAGTGATCTAAGTTTTCGTGGCTTGTTGGTCCCTTTTTGTTTAGTATTATTCATATTGTCTTCTTTTCTGCAAAGTTCAGCCTTTACATGCAGCCCACTATTGTCTCATACCTGAATTTTTAAATGTCAACAGATACATAATTTTCTAAGGAAATAAAACAAAGCAAAACAAATTTGAAATCTAAGTATTGTACCTACCATGAGGTGTGACAGGCAACTATTAATAAGACAAAGAACACAGAAATATCAGAAGATTTTCGTCATTTACCTTCCCCAAACTTCCGAGGTGTGGTTCACCAACAATACTTGATTACAAAGCTTTCAACCTGACCATCTCTGCTACATATAGAGATATTTGAAGAGACAGGGCAGCTAACACTGAGGGACTGCCAACTTTTTCACCTGCCTGAGGTCAATAATATTTCTGAAAAATCAGTATAATTAACCACAAAAGCCTCATGTAAAAGGTGAGATTGAGCACAGTCAAAATGAACTCTGCAGATCTAAGGAAATCACATAATCAAGCATTTATCAAACCATTTTGAGTTGCAGAAACTTGTCTGGACTGGGATGTGTATCTTTGCCAACATATGAAAATTACTTTTGCAGTATATTCTCATATTTTAAATTTAGTTTTAGTGTTAGAAAGGCTCACAGCTCCTTAGCCCGTGCAGGTATAATTTCTCTTCTTAGATCCTCATTTCTGTGGGATTTGAAGGACATCGTATTTCAAAACCCAACAACTAAAACCCATCTGCTTCGGCAGAACTGTTTGTTTCCTTGTCCTTCAAGGCTGTGCATAATCCAAGAGCAAATGGCATAGCCTAGGCCTCTAATGAAATGCCCATGGCAGAATTTGTGCCCAAGCTCTTCTGGCAGTGCTTATGTAGTTTGGTAGGGCCACATTGGCAGGCAGCATTCTGGGAGTGATCTGCAGTGTGGTCTATAACAGTGAATGGATCATGGAGCAGGCTTTTATTCACCACCAAAGTTTTCTTGATCATCACACAAAAATGTCCTCCCCCATTTTTTCCCCCTTTTTTTTCACAATTTATGCCCAAGGTGTTCTGTGATGGTACTGAAAAACAGGATTCAGCAAACACTAGGACAGTACTGCAATCAGTATAACTGGCATTGCTTTAAGGGGGGTTCAAGTGATGACATTATCACTGTGTGAGGATGATCCTAGATATGTTGTTGTGATGTAATTTTCTAACGCCTGTCAATGCCCTGAAAAATTCCACTTTGTAATGGGAGAATAAATCACCCCCTCTGCACTATAAAAGCTCAGTTTGGATTCACTACTGACAGTACATTGAAAACTCTGGCAATTACTGCATGATGGGGATTTGTAATGTGAATCACAGCCCTTGAAGAGATGAAGTGAATCCATTAGCTAATTTTCCATTGTACTGTTTAATTTATAAGGAAATAAATGACAAGGCCTTATTTTACCACCACAATTTTCCCAGTTTTAAAATTATTTCAGAAAACTTGAAAAAAAAAATAGACTTCAGATTTGTAAACAGCACCGATTTTCAAATTCAGTAATTTCCCTTCCAAGTTGATTCTCAAAAGTCCCAAAATTTCTAGTAATCCACAGTGCCATCAGTGTAATGCATCAAAAGGCATTTTGTACATAATACATATAAATTACACTCATACACATATTTACACTAACTATTTACAGGTACACATATTTTCTTGTACACATAAATTTCAAAAAAATTTAAATAATTTCATGAGTGAGTCAATAACACTTCATGTGATAGGCTCCCAACCTACAAGCTTTACATTTACAATCCTCATTTAAGTATTGTGTGTGACAGATAATCCTGAACATGAAAACGGATGTATCAAAATTATGTTGATTTGTTTATATGCCTATTTAGATAAACATATACCTTCTGCTGTTATCATAATCGACTATATACATAGAGATATAAAATCTAATAAATTAATAATATATAAAATATTAATGGAATTTATTGTTTGGTTTATTTGGGGTGGGGGGGGAATAGAGGGACTCATAAAAAAATAAACTCTTTTTGTAAGTCATTCCTAATTATTCTGTTATTTAGTTGAAAAATAAGATGGTTTATAAGATGGTTTATATCTTACCTTCTGATATATGTTAGTGACCTAAATCTACACCAGCCAATTGGAAAGAAATGTCTCAATAAATAATAGTTATTATTTATCCAAAAACAACCACCACCTCAGTTATTATACTCATCTATACCTCTAACAGCATTTTCTTTCTGTTAACCACTAAGGTCCCAAAAACATGAGTGCAAATGACATTTTTAAAGCCTAAAATCAGTATTTCCTTCAACTCGCAAACCCTTTGCATAGGACAGCATAACATTAGGGGTTACTTTAAGGGACCGTCTAAAGTCAGCTTACATGAAAGATAACCTTAATGCATTTAGGAGAAATTTTACACACATATTTTGATCATAATGCTGTCACATATACCTCTGAAGGCCCACTAAAACAGATATTGTCGCTCTATGAAACTTTTTTTAGAGGTGGTGTAGGGATGGAAATAATTAAAATGTTACCTTTGCCAAGCAATTCCCAATGTATCCTCACTGGCACTGGGGTATAAATGCCTGCCGTTTTGATTCATGGTCCAGTCACAAATTCTCAGCTGTCAATTGAAACCTAGCAGTCAGATATGGATTGAGCATACTACAGATTTTAGTATTTAAATGAATACATGCAAACTACTACTGTACATGGCAAAAGTCTTACTTTCCCAAGAAGTAACTGTAAAAATAAAACAAAGAAAAAAACTTATTTTGAGAAATAAATGCCTATAGACTTGTTTAATATAATGATACTTTAATGTGATCCTCTATTAATAAAGCATAAAAGAGTAACTACTGTGTAGCACATAACAATTAGCTGTTATTAGACTATAAACTGAGCTGGAATAAAAGGAAATGTTAATAATCAATAGTGCGATACTTTAAGAAAGGAAATAATTATGCTGGCTTTTTAAGCAATGCTCTATATAATCTATATTGAGTAAGGTAAGCTATAATCAGTATTTTCTAGCATGCTTTTTGTGAAACATAGAAGACATGCAATTTATAGAAAATTTGCCAAAATTAAACAAACTGTATGTTTCTATCTTGTTATTTAAGAAGAGTAAAGGTATTTTGTAACTGAAGTATATTAATTTAGTATCACTGAAAGGGGTATTACTTAGGAAGAGGTGATAAAACAATCTAATCTTATTTAGACTCAGAAAAGTAGAATTTAAAATATTTCACTGAATTTTAATACAATGAGGAATGTACTAAATATTAGCTGAAACAAATTCTTCTCATATCCTCAAATTGTCAGTTCTGCATTCACAGATTGTTCAAGCAACCCTTGGCAGCTCTGTTTATTTAACAGCTGCCCGATAGTGTTAGCAGATTTATTGAAAATATATGCTGCTTATTTTTAAGCTTAAGAAAGTGAGCTTATCTGACTTCTGAAGAAAAATATATGTTTTATCCTCTGTATAGTCATGTTTACATAAATTGCTGTACTATTATATATGATTAAACACTCTTAATTGAAGATAGTGTTGCTGAGTTTAATTGCATTTGATGCATTTTAGTTTTCTCTATCCATGTTCACATTCTTGAGATAGTACAGGCTACAGCAAACAAACTACAATAAACTGTTTTCACAGAAGCACAATTTATTGCAGTCTTTTCCTGAAAAATACAAATGCTGAGGACAAGACAATATTGCAAACCTGACCCTGTCTGGCTGTTAGACTAATAAGCTTCCTGCTGTTAAGGTCTGAGAAATGGAAATGTTAGTCTTTGATGTTTTCATAGGGATTGTTTCTTGTTTGTTATCTAAAGAACTCCAAGGGACCTTCTAAAGGCCATTAAAAGCATGACTAAACCACATGAAATTAACCAGAAAAGGAAACATGCAGTTAAAAAGTTTGCTAGAGGTAACTGTGAATAATATATTAAACATGTTTAAAGAAATGGTTAAGTAAACATTTGATTTAGTCACTATACAAAACAGGATCCTGAGCCTGATTTTAATAATGAAAACATAATAAAATGTCAGCCTAGTTATTCAATGTACAGTAGACGTATTTCTGCTATTATCCTTAAGGATGTCATCATCTTCACTACAAATGCATATTTTAAAGATTCATAACTTAGCTATGAAAAACTCACTTGCAGCTGAAACAAAAGACTGAAAGGTTAAACCCTTCCACCCATCCCCCTCTTTTACTTCTTCACAAAATATAAAATCTATGAATAAAAGCCCTTTGGCTGATTAGAACCATTAAAAATATACTAAAATCACAGACTTAGTGTTACCAAATTATTATATTCACTTAGGTCTAACTCAGAAATCTGGCGAGCATTTAGCTTCCTATATAGAACCTAATTGCATTTTTCATTTGGGGAAAACAGTAAGAGACTGATATATTGCATTTTAGTAAATTAGCTTCTGCCCTAAATCACTGTATTCTTCCACAGTCTGTAGGAAAACCTTCCACACATATAGTTATTGTGTTACATTCATCATTAAGAAAACACCACAAAGCTTTTGAACATATTTCATAGATGTTAGTAATTGCATGCTTCTTATTATATATAGTCATAAGTACCTCGATTCACATTCAGCCAAAATCTGCAAATAGTGCAACATGTGCATTTTATACCTAAGCTGTACATGTAGGCATGTACATGCACATTTATATGAAGGCTGATGCTCCATAAGACTCACAGCTATCACTGTAGTGCTATTCACTGCACCAGCTGTGCCATGCTTGCATACTGACAACACTGTGAAGAGGTGCAGGCATGACAACTGGTCCTGTTACAAGCTCAGGGCTGTATTAGCTGAACTGAAATACACCTTCTCAATGTCAAAAACTGCTGGTCCACACTCCACAGCAGGCTCACATAGCTGTCCCAATGTCTTTAAAAATTAGCCTGCCTGAATTTTTAATTTTTTTTTAAATCTCCCTCACATAAAACTTCCTCTCCAGTCACTCCTATTGAAAGATCTCTGCATGTCTAAGATTTAGAAAGATCACTTCCAAAGTCTGCATCTGTATCCTGTGCACATGTTGAGTGGTTTCTGGGTAAAAAATACTGTAGCATTTAATAGAACTCTGTAAGCCTGGGCTCCATTTGATGGAATAAGCCTGTTCACAGCAGCAGTGGGAGGCTGCCCTTGGAGGATATTCAGACAGCCCAGCAGGGAAAGCTTGGGTGCACAGACTTGACATGAGTAACAAGCTTTGGAAGGATGTAAGACACTTCATTATGGTATTTCAAGTGATATATGTTGTCTGGAGTCATACTGAGAGCTTTCTGTCTAGTTATTCTCCTCAGAGTAACCTAGGTATCTCTAAAATCATGACACAGTGTTAGCTGGAGATGAGAAGGCACAGTCAATCTTACCCATATAAGCCATCTAAAAAAGTATCTCTGCAGGATATGTGAAGAGGCAGGAAACTACTTGAGAAAACTTACATTCCTCAGTAAAGGGACATAAGAAATGGTCTCAGGATATGTCTAAGAACTGCTGAAAACATTACTAATTTTCTCAAATGTATGTTATGAATGAAAAAGAAATGATCTGACTTGACATATGACATGGTGAAAAGTCTTTCCTAGAAGGCTGTTGAACACTTGACCTTCAGTCCACAATTCTGTGTTTTTTAGCAAGGCAAGCCACCTCGCTACCATAACATCTTCCATCCTCAAAACATTATTAATTATTTTCTTATTTACCTCTCATTTAACCATAAAAAAAGAGGAGTCGTCTATATTATGAAGTGGGAAAGGATGCCCAGCCTTGCAGGAGATGAGGAATCCCCACAGGTAGCCCAGCCATTTTCCTAGTCGTGGATCTTAGGCTCTGCCCTTATGCCTGTGGTACATCCCCACTGCTGCACTCATGAAGCAGCAGAGAGCACAAAGCCCACTGCATGCATTTCTCCTGTGAGGCAGTGCAACTTCTCCATTCACCTTGGACATTTTACAGGAAGGAGACACAAGTCTGAAAGTGAAAACAGGCCTTGGAGACAAGTAAAGAAGTAGACCAAGTGCTTCTGTTCTGTAAAATGCCAGGAAATGGATTTTGATTTGCACTTTCCAAAGCTGTGAGACATACTGATGTGACGTTCTACCCAAGTGCTAGATTTTACTATAGCTGTCTTCACAGTTTAAACAGCACCTTAAAGCACAACCATCCTGCAGCATTTTAAGTATGCAAATCACACATACATTAAAAACTCACAGCCAACAGCTCAATCTTTAATCACAGTATGAATAATTTTTAGGAGTTAGTGTTCAAGCAAATTTTGTAGTCTTGTACCTAAAGAATTAATTTCAAGTTTCTGAGATAGCTAGTGAAAGAACTGTATTCTGGAAAGTATAATAGGAGACTGCTATAGCTTCTGTTAGTTGAGAAAAGCCCATAAAACTTAATATTTGCATATTGTCATTGTTTTGACTGAAACTTCCTTTAAATGTGTTTCCTTTCCAGCAAGCATATGTGAAAGGTGACCTCTTAGCCATTTACATACCTCCATGGTGATCATGTGACCCAGTTTTACGTCAAACTGTCAATTATGATAAGGGACACAATAAGAACAGACTAAGTGTTGATAACCTGTTTCCTGACTTTACTGACAAGTTCTCTTTAGGAGTCCGCCTGTGTTCTTCTTTCAGCCTGCTGCTGAATGCAAAAGTAACATCCACCCAAAACATTTTATAAACGAATACCCTGTGTTCAGTGGACATTTAAATTCACAATTTCCATGATTAATAGTATGAAGAGAACTATATTTTGAACTGTGCAGCTCAGTAATTAAAGGATGCATCTGGTAAGAACAACTTTCTACTGAAGAGTCAGGGAAGGCATTTGTAGGAAATAAAAAGCTATCCACAGTTTTTTGATCATTTTGGAGACCTTACTAGTATGTACATTGAAAAGGTCTCACTCATAATTGTAAAATCTGTGTAAAAATCATGAATGCAACATACCACAACCAGAAAGTGCAAGCTTTAATGAAAACCATGCCATTGACTTCATCAGTGCAATGATTAGAAGAGTTCATTAACTCCTCAGCAATTGGGCCATCATTACTTTAGCACGGTGACAGGAAATTTCTAGAGATTATTGTTAACAACCTTAATAACTATTCCATTTATTTATGTTTTCTAATTAAAAACAGAATCATCCATACAAGGCCCAGAGGTGCATTAAAATTAAATGGTCAAGAACAAAAACCTTGCAGTTATTTCATTCATTCCAACAGAAACCTTATTTTCTGTGACACCATTCATCTGCACTTGCAATAAATACAAGTGTCTGTGTATGCATCCATCCACCCATCTATCCACCCATCCATCCATCCATCCATCCATCCATCCATCCATCCATCCTTTTAAATGTTTACACAGGCAAAGTATTTGACTAGTATTTCTGGCAACCTTCTACTATTATTGCCAGAAACAACATAACCTGATTCCAAGTGTTTGTCATTTCAATACTATAATAAATCCACAAAGCTGGAGAACCGTGACATAAGCAGGCTAAAGAAATGTCACCACATAACCATGAGAATCCTGGTTATTAAGATGCTGTTACAGAACTAATGATCTTGCCATTAAAGTTACTTAGTCAAAATAATGCAGACACAACAAGAATCTGGCAAGGAATTGTGTCCACTTATAGAAGCTTGAATTTGACTGACTTTCTTCAATTTGTTGGTTTGTTGCCTTTTTCCTCTAGTCTTGTCTTAAAAACCACAAATCTTCAATAAATGCAAATTACGGTGGGGGGACGGAGATGAAGATGCACACATATAATTGCAAAGATTATCCAACCTTTCTTTTGTTTAATTTAGTTAGGATGTTTCTCAGCACAGAAAAAGAACAATGAGCAGTATTCTTATATGTAATATAATAACTATTATATGGCTTCAGAAAATACTTCCTCCAATAACTAAAAATAAAATTAAGAAAAACTCTCTCATTCAGGTACTAGTTCTTATAATGTCCCCTGCTCTCTCCTGTGGTGCTCTCCCTGTAGTTATATTATCAACACTTAACAACTCTCAGAAGCTGATGCTGAATCAAAAAGAAGAAAACTAGTGGTCACTAGTAATTTCTAATAGACAGAGAAGGTCTGATATGATTTTTTTACAAGAAAATGTCAAGATACATATGACTCTCCAAATGCCATTGAAGCAAGATGTATTTTTTGTAACTATTCATGCCACAGCATAGAAATAAGTGACATTTCAAGACAAATAATGGGAAGATCCACCAACTAGTGCATCAGAAAGTGGACTGCATAGTTACAATTCCCCATTAGAATCTGATCTTTCTAACTGTCAGTGTTACTGGCTAAGTAATCCATATAACATCACAATTTCACAGTATCCAGATCAGTAAAAGCCAACAAATTCTCCCACTAGCCCTATAAAGCATTGTCTTCAAAGTTTTACTCGGTGCTTCCTATCTAAATGTGAGCATTTTGGGTGTACTGTGCTATACATTGTTTACTGGAATTTCTAGCAAGCTATTGCTCTGTCAGGACTCCGTGTGAGTGTGTATTGCAAAATATATTTGTAACTTCTAAATTTATTGTGGTTACTGGAACTTAAATGGGCTACATAATGGTTCTTTTTAACAGCAACAAAAAGTATTCAAGGGTACATGTCAATATTTCTTATAACCAGAGAGAATAAATCTTCATAAAGACTCCTCCAATGAAGTAAAAAGGTACCAGTGACAATATTTATTCTTGAGGGGTCACTGTGCATTACAGGGTATGGGGAATGTTTAAAAGACCTCTTTGGAACTAAAACCACTGGCTTTCTAATTGAAAATTTCTCTCCACTAATATAAAATGATTAATTGCCTTATTTCACGTACCCCTTGATTTTTCTTTTCATTCATCATGGGTTGCTCTAAAGTAAATGCATTTAAAATCTGCCACAAGAAGAGTGGTCTCTTTTAAATTGTTGTAAAGTAATGAGAGGACATAGTAAATCAATCCCATTTCTGTCTTACCAAAGGATAACCTTTGCTCTATTAAAATTGTTTAGACAATCTCAATGATCTACCTTGCTTTCTGGGTAATATGTACGTCTCTGTGTGTATATATATAGTCTGTCATCTCTCCATGTGACCTTTAAAATTGAGTGAAGGTAACTAATCCATTAGAAACATAGCTATACATGCCTATAGCTTCATATTTATCCATCTGAAAAACTTTCTACTTAAAGAAATTCTGTTCTTTCAGATGGTTTCATCTGTGCATACTCCTCCATAATTTTCTACATATGTGTAAGCATTCATACACACATACACACACAAGCACACTCAGGCAAACACAGGTATGTCCATTGCGTAGGTTAGAAGAGAATAGTGAATTAAGAGCAAAGACAATAAAACACTGATATGTTTAAATATACTATGTGGCTCACCAACTTACATTAATATAATGAGACTATGAAGCCATACATTTTAGAAAGGAGAACACTGATCTAACACAGTGGCATTAAATTTTTTTTTCTGCTTCTTAAGTGTATGTGAGATCTTAGTTTCCCCCTCTTTTTAAGCCATTTGGCCACATGTTTTACCACAAAAGAGAGTATCAGACACAACACATGGGAATACCAAAGACCTTTGAGATCTCTTTCACTTTGACAGTCCAAAGACACTGATGAAAATTTGAAATCTATTTTCATCACAAAGACAAAGATGCAAATGGAAGATGCAAACATTAGCAATATATACATCAACATTTAGCCAGGATAAAATTAAATATGCTTCTGCTACTTTCTGGCATGTCACAAGAAGTTTAGAAGTTTTTCAATGAGCTTGGAAGGTGGAGTAGGTCTAAGCAGTAGACTGTAGAAAAAACTGTGTCCAAAAATACAGAGGAGAAAAAAATTATTGCACATCCCTAAATTAACAGGATGTCAGAGACATTTCAAAGAATACTGTATAAAATTTCACAAGAACTCCACACATTACATTCACTGTGTGTAAAAAAGAGAGGTGTTGTGTGTGCTTTTAAAAACAATACTCATATACTGTGTATCTTTAAAAAAACATGTCATAGTAATTATAAAACATTTCATAATAAAAAAAATCTTTGAGAGGTTAAAAAAATCCAGCAAAACAATATGCCAGAAAAATTACTGAGAAATTAATGGCTGGAAAACTCACTAATAGTCATACAGATTTTCATAGAAGTGCACAGATGTTTGAATTTAGGTCTTACTAGTTAAAAAAATAGTTGGCAATGCGTCAGCTGTTTTGAATAAATTATCATATTTATGATTTTCTCTGAACTCTGCATGTGGTGACCTTTAAAATGGACATATTGCCTCCTTGCCCTGGGAATGGATATGAATAGGGAAATTCAGCTGAACAGGTCAGCTATATCTCAGCAATGTAGAACAGGTAGCTTTTACTGAAAATGAAACAAAAAAGCATATAAACTGCTGACAGGAACACAAGTCTGAGAAAAAAATACAGTACAACAAATACCAAGACCTATTTAATACCTCCCCTCTTCTTATTGCCACTTTCAGCTCTTCTCCTTGTAACATTTTACATGCTGTGAATTTCAAAGTCCTCTACTGTTAAGATCTAAGAGGAACACGAACACACATCATAAGGTACACCAAAATTCTAAAGGGTCTGAATCTATTTTTGCAACGAACCATTCTGTATGTTGTATGGCCTTGCTACTGACTACAGCTAATTTATTTGTATGCTATCATTAATCTTGGTTCTATATTTTCACAGTTTGGGTAAACACCTCATTTGCATTAAATTTACAGCATTAATGAGATGTGAAATTTAAAATGCTACTTGAAATATAAATGATGTAAGAAACTAGAACAAAAATGGTTTGATCACATTTGAAATCATCAGACCAATTTGAACCTATTACACTAGAAATGATGATGTGTTGCCTTGAGAATTCAGTTTTATAGCTGATCTTCTAAAACTATAATGAAATGTGTTAAACATCTGGAGGAAGAGGAAACAAAACAACTTGAAAATAATAAAATGTATATTTTGCTTTGAAATTTTTGCTTATTTTTGAACTGATTTTGAAATTAATATTTGTTTCTTAAATATTTCACTCTACTTCCTAAAATCCTATTAAAGATGAAATGTATGTACTCTTGAAAATTAAAGTATTGAAAGAAACATATTGGGAGTTCCTTAAGATGGGACAAATCTAAGAAACAAAAAA
>VWYO01023001.1:72817-98403 GCA_013400275.1 Rhadina sibilatrix
AAAAAAAAAAAAAAAAGGCTAAATTGATATTTTTTAAAGGTTCAGTTTGTTTTGAATAAACTTCATCTTCACATGACAAATACTGAATCCCTCAAGATTCCAGCCTAATCCAAGATACCAGCGGCAGCATGTAGGAAGGTAATACCACAAAAGCTTCTCTATATCATTACACCTATGTGAAACTTGCCCACCTGTTGCTGGTGTAGGAAGGATGGGTCTCTTGGGCTTAGTCCCACATATCGATTGGCTTGGGATGTGCCTGAGGCTGTGTAGGCTGATTAAGGAAGAACAAAACATATTGATAAAAAAACCAACCTATCATATCTATTACCTTGTGCAGGTACAGTAAAAATATGAGATCCAGAGTTATGATTTTGCAATATATAGGATGTGTCTTCAGCTTTTCTTTAAGAGAAAGCAAAAGAAATATTGGACCAAATTTGGAAAGGCACATGTAAATTCCTATAAACTTCAATGGAAGCTGCATGTGTAAATCATAATGTCTCTTGACAAGAGTAGTTCCTTTGATTATTTTTTTCAAATTCTTTCAAAATGTATTTATTTGAACTAATCACGCTTTTAGTTTCCATTATACAATCTAGAGCAACTGTGAACTCACTGAAATTACAATGCTGAGAGAAAATACTTATGACCACATTATTTTTATTTCTGTAAAGGCCCTGTTTTTACCAAGAAAAAATCAAACAACTGTGAAAGAACAATATAAATTAGAATAAAAAGTTTGGTTTACTTATGTGTCATGAAATTAATCTTTGCAGTAATGGGATATAATCTGATTAGTATTTTCCTAAAAAGGGAGCTAATTCTTACCGTGCAATATAAGAGTAAACCTTCAACTCCGCCATACATCAGAAAACAGTCTTTTCTGAGGGGAACTACTAAAATAATTCTCTTATTTCCTGCTACAGATTGAGGAAACCAATTTCTGAGGAGAAAGAGAACTGCAAGTGATGCTGAGATAAGCTACAGAGAATGGATGCTTCACCTGTGAGACAAATTCTTGTCTGGTTTCTCCCAGTAATTCCTAAAAGTCATTACCTTCTTATGCCTTTTAGTGGCACTTATCAAATTATTTAGGTGGTCTTACTCAACTTCCCAGTGTGGAGATGTCCACACTGCAATCTGTAGTATCACAAACTTTCTGGAAAAATGGCAAAGGCTTAGCAAAACCACTAAAACTGGACAGATACATACCAGAATGCCAGTGAGAAGCTAGATGAGAGTACTCACTAAGCTGGCCTGCTAATATTAATTTAACATGAAAAAAACCAAGAAAATGCATTCATTAAAAAAAAATTAAAAATTCTATACACAATAAACAGGCTTTACTGAAAAACTGTCCAAAGGATCAACCAATTTTTAGAAGGAAATTATGACGGAGGCCACAGAATTCCCGAAATATTATTAAAGCCTGATGTTCTTTCTCATTAATAAAAATTATGGTATAGCATTTCAGAATGAAAAGCAGTGCTAATCATTTGCTAATTTATTCTCATCATACTGAATAATAACGTTAATTTTTTGTCCGAGTTATATAAACATATATATACTATATATATATATATACCATATATACTTTAAACCAATCCATGAGTTACTGCAAATAAAAATAAAACTATGCCATAAAATATATTTAGTGTTGATTTTCCCACTAAGTTAACATTAGTAATCTGTGTGGTGGACCTATTATGACTGATAATACAGTTCGTCTGATAATATAGTTTATATGTATTCCTACATAATTTATACATCAGAAGGGCATGATCCCTCAATTCACTGTTACTTTCTTTATCAACAAGCTCTATTTCTTCATTTTTAATGCTTTTACAGTTACCAATCCAGTATCAAAAGCCTTTACCAAGGATATAGACTAAAGCAGTTTTCTGAAAATCGTAACACCCTGAACAGGTGAGGCATTACGTCCACATTCAAATAAAATTTGCTTACATGGATTTTTTTCTATTATTAGTTATGCACTATAGTGGCAAGAATTTACTTAGAAACTACTTTGGAAGCATGAGGAAGCCTTATTTTAAGTATCTAAGCCAAGATGTTCTAAAGGTTCAGCAGGAATCAGCTACTCGGGTTCCCATGAATTGCACAAGAAAACAGGTGATGATTTAATTGGAAAATATAGTCCAAACTGCTCCCTTGGTAGTAGGAAAATGTACAGTTTTGGTATGCTTTCCTATAGCGATGATTAAGGTCATATTACCAGAAAACATCCCAAAACAGTTCTGGAATTTACTGTGTTCTTTTTGCCATTTTTACCAGAAGCCCTGTCCTTGTCTAAGAGAGATATGTAGGCCAAGCACAATCATGTCAAAGTAGAATGAAACCAAAAATACTTGAAATTGTACAAGAACAGTTTTCTCAGTTTTCTGCTCTGGTGCAAGTATTTAGAGCAACAGTTTCTACTCTGATGCTAAAATGTGCTCTTCTTAAAAGGTCCAGAAACTGTACCACAAATCACCAGTGGGACTACACCTAGACTCTACTGCCTCTTAATGAAACTAATATAATGAAAGGGCAGACAAAATGCTATAGATAGATATGTCTATCTATATATTTTTTTATACTTGAGCAGTAGTTTCTCCAAAAGTTACTACTACCCTTTTATAATAAATGCTTAAACAGTTTTCCTCCTTTACATCTTATGCCTTTGAGTCTCATCTCTGCCTCAGATTCTAATGAAAAGTTTTAAACTAGTATAAAACCTGAAAAGGATACAGTTTATGGTCTCCAATAATGACTGACCAACAGTTCGAGAGTGTATTTGAAGTTCAAATATGGAAATTCAAATAGGTACAGAACAACTAATTTTAATGTTACAAACCCTCAAGAGACTAATATTTTTAAAGACTGTTAAGATATTTTTCCAAGAATCTTGAAGTGTCTCCTACAAATCTTCATCTCTGATGATGGTAACACTGGCCATCTTCAAAGTCCAAATATGAGTTCAAGGACAACAGAAATGCAGAACACAGTTAAAAAGCAACATTCTGCACCACTGATCATTAATGCTCTGAAGGGATGAAATTAGTCTAGACACTTGCCCTTATTTCTAGAACTGCAATTCCATTGAAGATAACAGGACAAATAACATGATCCTCTATGTAGTAAAGAGCTTAAAAGATTGAAGTTAGAGTTTGTTATTTTCTATTTTAAGAAACCAAACAAGCACAAACAGTGAATCTACCATCCCTTGTAGAAATGACAAGGAATTAAAATTTTCTTTTGCCACAACAGTTGTTTTTGCTAACAATGACACAACCTATATTAACATGCAATTATCATAGCTCGGATTCAGTATGTGTTGTAACAAGGTTTGATTTCTGTAGGAAAGTGCATTGAGGAGCAAGTTATCCAGTCCCTGTTAGGAATTCCATCTGTGGGTCATTGTAAAACCTTACTGTCTGGGTGTGCTTCTCAATGTCTTAACAATGTCCACCTCAGATGAAAAAAACACATTTTCTTTTCCTTGAATAGTGGTCAAATATGCAGGCTTTTCCCTTTCATTTTGGTTGTCATGTCACAAACTTTGGTTCATGTAACATGATCCATCAGTTGAAATTTTGGGAGGAAAAGCTTTGCAGTCAGATCATGTTTGCTCTCCATGTAAAATGATGAGCACCCACTTGGTCAAATAGTAGGAAAAGACGCCTTTTTCTGGCCTCAATTTGAAATCATATCAAATCTTTGATGGACATTTTTTATTTCCTAAAGAAATACTTACTGGTTGCTGTAGGTGAAGATGCCTCACCTTCAGTGGATGTAGTGATGGGTTTAGTATCTGTCATGGTCAGGGTCACAGGTCGCACCGCACTGTGATGGGGAGAGGGTGCCAAAACTGGAGTAAAATGGCCAGGCACTTTCCCTACTACTTGACCACTGCTGTTAGGCTACAAAACAAAACCAAAAGAATGCCTTGTGAAACATACACATTGTGTTTAAGGAACCTACCTATCTTAGGGTTTTCCAGAATTGCTCATCATCATAGCACCTGTGTTTTGGAATGTGCTGCTCTAAGTAGGCTATGAATTTCCATGGGATATTTTCACAGGTGGGTCCCTTCTCAGGTAAGTAGTATATGCTTAGGTAGCAGTACTTTATGGTAAACATTCTTCTGCATTCTTCCTTCCTGGGTGTACATGCATCAGATTTTTTTCAAAATTTTTTGTTGCTCATGCAGTGTCTGTGCACCAAAATCCCATGACAGCAGGAGTAAAGTGACCAGGCCCTAATGCATGAAGTATTAAGAGCAAACAACTGATGTAAAACTTCTGTTTTCACATACCACTCTGGCTTGGAGGATAACCAAGACTTGACCACAGCTGTCCACAGAGATTACTCACACTGGAAGGCTAACTAAGGTTTCACATTTTGGGACTAGAATAAAGGGTTTGGATATGGTGAGCTATAATGTACACATCATATGATCTGGCAAAAAGCTACCTATTAAAAACACAGAAGTGTTTAATAATGGGAACTTTGGAAGCCAAGAGTGTAATAAGTAACAACACTTTTTTCATAGATACAAGAAGCTGACTACATATGACCTTATGCTAGGTATAGGTCATCAAGGTACTATGATACTTTCTACATGTAGGTATATCTGAATATGGCAAAGTTGACTGGTAAATATATGTTTATTCAGTGCCTAAACGCAGCTTAGACATTTTGCATGGCTGCAAATACTCCAATGGTAAATAACTTGCAATAAAAACTAGCATGTAGTAAATAGTTTTTACAACAGCAGCTGATAACTTCTGTCTTAGACTGATTGTGTGCTCTATCAATCACAAGTATTTTTAAAGAGTCATACAAACATGAACTACTGAGAATCTTTAAATCAGAAGCATCTTGTCAAATTAAGATAATCTAAAGTCAAGGACTGATAAAGGGCACAAGTCAACTGATTCAAGGAAAGGTTAAAAGAGGTAAGCATGACTATGGTAATGAAATAATAACTGGACTGAGACAATTACCGCAAGTATGTGAGAAGTATAAACACACAGAAGAGGAAGGAATTATTTGGAAAGTACAGGAAATAGATACTTGGGGTAATGGAATGAAATTGAGAAGGAGGAAATTTAAAATTAATAGCACAAGAAACTTCCTGGCAGTATGATTTACTAGACTTTGCAAATGCACCCAAGGGAGAGTCTTGTTTAGGACATCTAAAACTAGATTAGCAGAAAACACTAGAGAATAAAAGTGCAAAGGGAAACCAATATGGTGTCCATAGGAACATCGAGCAGTGAGGGACACTGACTATCTCCCCTCTCTAAAATCACAAGCTTTACAATGAAAAATAACAGTAAAAATTCACACAAATTATGAGTGGCAAGAAAACCTACCCCTCTTAATGAGAAAAACTCACTCTCTAGACACAACTCTTGTCAGTAAGACATGCTCACTAAGCTGGATTGGATTTTTACTATGCTCCTAGGGAGTCTGCTGCAGTGGCAAGCCTCCTCTCCTGTCCAGGCAGCTCAGCTGTCCACACATCCTGCTGGAAGGAATACCACCTCTCAGTTGCATCTGATAGCTTGTATGTGGAGTCACTGACCTGCAACCACAAGGCGACCTCAGCAGCCTTAGCTTATGTGGTGTGCTAAGTAACTGAGAATCTCTTACCAAAATGATCAACTTTTATTAAAACTAAGAAAGAAGACTCCATGAAATATATGGATTTAAACAGACAGTATAATCAGCTTAGAAAAGTAGCTGTCTCCAAAGACAGACTAGAATAAATTAGAATAAATTAAAATGAATTAGAAAGTCACAGGAGACTATGATGATTTACAGAAATATATCACCTTATATACACCGTACTGTAGTGATTCCAGCCAACAGGAATCCAGTGGCTCACATGGACCTCAGCCTTGCCTTTATCCACATGGCCTAAATGAGCAAACCCACTCCTTGTTCAGACAATAAAAACTTGTTACTTCAGTACAAGTCTAGATTCTGGATGCTGCAATTAAGAGCAGTACAAGTTCATGAACACAGGCTCTCTTAAGTGTCTCAAGTCCTCTGAGTTGCTTTAAGTTTTCAGTCCAAAAAGGGAAACCCTTTGATCAGAAACAGCCCCTTCATAATCTTACTGAAAACCAACAGCTAGAAAGAACTTCTGTGACCTGTTCTCCTTTGGTCCTTTACAATTATATCAAACAATATTTTAGCATGGAAACTGCATATCTATTTGGACACTATCCACTTGAATTGCAAGTACAAATACTTACAGTAAATCATTTAACAGAAATTAATTTTGTCCTTATATAAAACACGTTCTATATTCTAGTTCCAGTTTTCCTGAAGAGATTCTTACAGACAAATGCATTACAGGTAAAAAATCAGCTGTTACCATCAAATAGGGCATCAATATGTCTTTGTGATGGATTCACAGAGGCAATGCCTGAGGCATAAACCTCAAGCAAATTCCGTAGAGGCAGCTGTGTTAGATAAACAAGCTGTGCATTGGAAAATTTGTGAGGAAAAGAAGTAAACACAATGAAGGTCTGGGAAATTTACCCTTATTTATGCAGGCATACAATATTCTACTCTTGGATTGGACGCTAATTTGATTTTCAGATGTGTTACAATTTTCAGCTTTTTTAATTCCACACCATCTTGAATTGCCACAGTTTAATTCATTTATGTGCCCAAAGCCAAAGGCAAGTTGTATTTGCTGTCACAGCTGTAATGTATCTCAGAACGACAGGCTGTTTTTATCTGATGGTGTGCACTGTGCACATTTTATTTTAATCCTCAGGTCTGATGTATGAACAGAAACTTGCAACAATACGGACTTTCTTAAAGTCAGGATTCAATGTAGATCTTTTCCCTGACAGGATTTTCTAACGTATTTATAATCAATAATTAATCAACCTCCTTTCAGACTTTTGTTCACACGCATGCCCAAATATCAGCCTATTTAACCTCAGTTATTCAGTTACAATTCAGGACAGTGTTTTGTCATACAGTTCACTACTTTCAGTGTTACAAAAATATTTCTGATCTTATAATGAAATAGAAACTACTAACATCTACAGATGAGCTATACAAACATAATAGAAGTTTGACACATCTATTAAATATTTACAAGCTATTTATTGCTTAAATTATCAAATATATTTTTGCTCACATATGCACTTTTTAAAAAAATAATTGTAATTATACTTCTCAATTCCAAATAAAATAAATCCAGCTTTCCTTGAAATCTTAAGTACAAACCACCTTCAAACAAATAATTAACAAAGACCAGAAACTATATTAATCTGTGTATGTCCTAGATATAGCTACATATGACACTTTGTGAGGTGTTTCAGAAAGAAATTCCATGGCTTAACAAAAAAATATTACTCCAGCTAACCACTACACTTGAAGAATAATATATTTTCTTCCCAAAACACAGTTTCTTAATAGAAATTCTGTGTTCCACAATGGTAACATATTATAGCCAGGTGATAATCCAGTGAATGCAGTTTAGTCAAACTGGATATCACACATTTGGAAATACTGTTACCCATTTCCTGTCAAGAATTCCAGTTGCTTGTAAAGGTGAAGTTCCAGTATCATGGTGAATAATATTACTGTAATTATTACTGTACTATGGCAGTGTAGTTTTGAGAAGAGCAACTGAATCAATTTTGTTGATGAAGGTATAGGAGATACAGTTCTTGACATCTTCACCCCTTGCTTCCATACCAAATATCTTACATTAAGATTTGTTTACTAGACATATCTGTGAACCTTAGCTGGTAGGTTCTGTCTCTTTGAGCCCACATCATTTTGCTGTGCAGCGCCCACAGAGAGTGATGAATGTTTTAGAAAATCTACAACTGAAAGAAATCAGAAATATCTTCCATTTTTCTAACTTTTCACCTCTCCTTTTTGTCTAGGGCAGCCTAATGCTCCATCACCTCTAAAACTCGAATGGCAATGTTATTGTCCTACCAGACAACAGCTCAATGGTACAGCAGGCAGTTTCATGAAACGTGTGAAACACATATCCTCAATTTATCACCCATCTGACAAATAATGATGCTTTAGAGACTCTGTTAAACATATAGGAATGGCATTACTAGAGAGACTAGTAGTGCCACCACTGAGACTGTAGAAAATGCTGTAGGGCAGTCTGAACCTGGTGGGCTCCATAAAGCATTTGCTTCACATGAATCAATGCTGCACAGGCTTCCTTTCTGCTATTGAACTCTACGGTAGCAACAGAAATGCACTTTGCCTTCTTTCAGTGCCCCTTCCCACTTTTCACAGGAATGAATCTCCCTAGCTTGCATGTTAAGAATCTGAGTAACTCATTGTGACAGCACATCTTACATAGACCTCACTCTGAAATGCCACACCAAAGTTTCATGCGGTATGACGTGCAGCTACCTGTCTGCTTGAAAAATTAGCTTTAGAAAAATACACGTTGTTGTCAGTTCTTGGCTGACAAGACCTCTTCTGTACTTTCTATAAGAAATCAAGGTGTCAACTTTGATCTAGAAAGGCCTAAGTCTCATTCATTTGATGAACTGATGTATGACTTTTCCACTTGATGTAATGCTGCTGAAACTGAGAGCAAATGCAGAGTTTCAGCAACCCATGAAAAGACATGGGTCTCATCAGACAGTGTAGAGTCCTACATCCTGAATACTATTTTACCTGTGAGCCCACAATATCAGTTATTATCAGTCAACAGGTAGAGCACAAGGAAAAACCCCTTTTTCCTGTATATTTGCCATAACTATAGAGTAAGTTTGTGTGACAGAAGCATGGGAAAGGAGTTCTCTTTGTAGATAAACGTTCAAAAGATATCTTTATGTTACATAGTATTTCATGCACTCCGGAGACATGCATTTAGAACAGGCTAAATACAAAATAATCATTTACAACTGTTTTAAATCTCAGAACACCTTGTCAGCAGACAATGTTAAGCTGCGACTCTCTCTCAATCTTTGCATCTCAATCACAACTAAAAACTGCACATTACCTTATTTGATATTCAATAATTTCTTAAAAATTACAAGGAAAGACTTTCCCAAGAAGCTGAAAATTAGTGAACATCAACAAATAAAAGAGATACTATCTATACCAAAGAAACCACATGCACATAATTTTGCCCTTTTTTGGCTTATTCTGCTAGTTCTCTCGCAAGAACCAACAGGAAATGCTTTAGCCAGCCCAAAGAGAGCCTCACAAGATTCCCTCATCAACACTAAAAGACTATAGTTAATGTATTGAAGAATGTAGGACAAGGGATCTACCTGGCATCCCTGAAGAACGTGCCTTTCATTGAACAAAAGGTTCAATATCCCAACCAAATACAAGAGGAAAAGAAGTGTCCTCATCAGCTTCCAGAAACAACCGTTCCCAAGCACTTCAGATATTTCTGTCTTTAAAGATAAAACCATCAAAAAGATGAAGTTGAAAACTAGCCCATGCTGCAATAAAGTATGTTTTATCAGGCCCAGGAATTTTGGCCAAATATGCAGTCAAGTATGGTGCAAATATGTAGCAGTTCAGTCAGCCTGTAGTATGTAACACATGTAAGCTATTTCTTGTAAGACAAAAACAGTCCAATACTTAACTCCCATCAAGTTCAGTTTTACCATATCATGAAAACTGCATATTTCATCATAAATATCACAACATTTAAGCTAAGGTTACAGATAAACTGTTCTCTTGATAATGACATACTCAAAGAGCTTGGAAGATTGTCTACTTCTGTTTGCTTGGTTCCATCAAAAAAAAAAAAAATTCTTACAGATACCAGGATCCAGCAGCAGGATTCACCTCAACTGTTTGATTTACTACATTTCTTTTATCACACTTACTGATCCTTTTTCTGTGATTCACTACACCTTGATCAAGAAGTTATTCCATTTAACTCAACCGTGAATTATGTTTGGAGGTTTTGGGTTTGATTTCAGCCACACAAGTGATGTTATGCTTGACAATTTGTTCAGGCTCATTGGAAGTCTTATTCTGATACTGCACATGATTCATACACTCCTGAGTAATAATGAATTTCACATGTGTGCAGGTGTGTGCGTACACAGACACAGAGGAGGTAATATTTTCTAAGATTTAAAGATTCACCCATCTGGAATCATTCAAAAAGGAAATACATGCTGGAAATTTGTGGTAGCTTTGAAAACCTCAACACACTCTATGTGGATAAATACCATAGAAACATATCAATTAGTTTTTGACGAAACTTGCACTGAATAACCAGTATCAGTCAGAGACACCTGTACCCCATAATATTACAGATATATCCTCACACATACAACCTTAACCAGTAACATGAGAACATAGCGAACATAGCTAAGAAGAAAAGCATTGAAATAAATACAGTAAAAGGAGCTTAGCAGAAATTCTAAATCAGTGGAAAGTACAGTAGATCTCAAAACCCTGGGAACTTACCAGACTACTAGCTTGAGACAAGTCCAGCTCTATATCTAACAAGGTCTCTTTCTGTTCAGTACATTTGTTTGTTTATTCTCCATATTGAGCAGGGGATAAAAAGCAGATATTCATGAAACCAGCAGCAACAGCTCCCTTTTGTTTAGGATCATCTATTGTTGAACCATTTTTCACTGCAGCCAAAGGGCCTATTTGAACTTCCTGACTGTTCATCACACATAATTTGGACTATTTAACATTATGTCAAGAAAATTGCTCAGTGCTTCCCATCATGGGAACCTATGAGAGCTCTATATCCTTGAACTAATTTTACTTAAAGTATTCCATTGAATAGCATGACTGTCTCACTATAATCAGTGCAGCAGTAATGTAATTAATCTCAAAATTGCTGTGGGGAGTACAAGGCATCTCAGTTGCTTGTCGTAACAATCTAAATTAGCGTATTACTGAAAGATGTTCAGGAGGAACAGTTCATTTTAGGTAAATGCTGTCAGGGTATCCATCCTTCCTATTTCTACAACTAAATTAAAACTATCATCATAGTTCTTTTGAAATCCAAATGTGTATGTTTTGAGGTGGGAAAGTATAATTAAATTTGATGTGGTGTTCCTACAGATGTGGTTTTGCATTTTATAATAATTAAATTTCTTTGAATAAAAATTCATGTTTTATTTAGAAAAGAAAAACTGGTTTGGCTGAAAGCATGCCATTGTATCAGAACAATTCCCTTTTGTCACTGAAACTTCACAGACAGTTGCTTCTTCTTTTCCTAAGCAAAAAAAATAATCCTGCTGTTTTACTGTTTACAGCCAAACTTTAACTATTTTATTTAGAAATATTTTGACTAAGCATGCCACTACCTCAACTTACAGAAAATCTCAGAGATGAATTTCAAATAATTAAAATTTTTGAATATTCTACTAATAACAGTGATTTATGATAATAAATTATGGTCAATAGATGATACAGATGCCTGAAATTATGTATTTGGTTTTATTTACCCCATCCTCTCTTGTTAGAAACTAAATCAAACCTCAAATGAAACGAAAAAAAAAATAATTACCCTAATAAAAAGGTTATGAAAAGTGATGAAAGTAGTAATTTGGGCTAGTTAAGTCTGTTATTCCCTATGGAATAGACAAAAATATGAAGTCTTCTCAGTTTGCTACTACTCTGTAAAAAATCAGCAAAGTAAAATTTCATCTTAAGGTCAAAATATTTTTTTTTTCAACCAGAGATAAGGGCAAAGAGTTGGGCAAAAAGCTGAAAGCATAACTCCTGCTCAATGAATATACTTTCCAATGTTAAAATCATAAGACAGCACATTTTTCAACTGAAAGTCAGATACTTCATTTTGATGTAGTTTTTTTCAGTAATGATCCAAAGCAGAACAGGGAACAATCCAGAGAGATTATCACCTAATCTGCTCTTTTAACATATATAAGAAATCAAAATGTAAGTAAAACAAGCACTGAATAATTAAAGAAATGCGTAACAGTAAGGGCCTGATTTAATTTGCATAATTTTTCCCTTAATAGTGCCTAATTAAGACATCAGTTTAAAAAAAAAAAATCCAACAGAACTCTGAGATTTTCTGCACTGAATTAACGCTAAGGACTTTTAATGGGTGTCTTAATTAGACTTTGTTATTCATGGAAATTTTACACAAATTAAAATCAGGTCCTGCATGCAACATTCCCAGCTGAGTCTCAGAGAAAAAGCTATACAGGATTGAAATAATTTTAATCCATGTGCAGATAGCAATTTGTATTCTGAAGTCAACACACTCCACATTCAGTTTTTGGTTTAATTTGCAGTAATATTGTAACCAACAAAACCCACGTAGTTAGGATTTCTTTCTTCAAAGTAAAATTTGATTTTATGGACCACTTTTTCTTCCTTTTATAAAAAAATTAATTAAATATATAGAAAGTCATCAGCTGGACCAGGAAACTAGCCCATGGAGACAATAGCCACCATGACCTTCTGCACAGCCAAAAGAGTACGTATCTGTTATTCAACAGAGAAAGTTTGATTCAGTCCCAAGTTCCATTGCTGCTGCAACCAAAATGAATGCTGCAAGGCCTGTTATTATTGATGAAGAACAAAACAAAATAAGCCTAAAACTAAATACTGTCATAGCAACCCCTTCACCCCTGTTAAGAAAGTCCTTCTAAAGGAACTTAACTCTTATGAGAAGGAAAACCCAACCACTGTCTTCTCAGTTTACATATCCAAGGCTCTTCCAAAAAAAGAGATGCTAAAGCACAAGCAACAGGGCTCCACAAGAGCCTTTCAGAAAAGGCATCAAACAATTAACAGCCTAAGCAGCAAACATTACATTACACTGACATTGGACACATTCCAGATATTGATGGACCAAGTCTCAACTGCAGTTTTTCCTGTAGTGTATATCACACAGTAATGCTGTGTGCTGATGCTATCATGGAAAGCAGTTCTGTACACAGTCCTTCACAAATTACTTCACTAATGAAAAACATGTTAATTTCCAATATCAGACACAACTTTGAACCCATGCAATTGCCAGGAAGGCATCTGCTACAACATATTCTCTACAAAAGGAAGAAAAAAAGGAATTTGTATGTCTGTGCTGTGCTCACTATACAAAGAACTATCAGTGCCAATGGAACAGGGCAAGTACTAATTTGCAAGAGTTTATTTTCATTTCCAGTCTATAAATATACCTGTATGTCCATGCATGTGTATGTATCTGCACACTCCTTGCAGTGGGAGCTTTGCCTCTGGTGCTCCAACCTGCAGGAGGGCTGCAGGACCAGGACCTGCCCTGTTGCTGTTGCCAGGGCTTTCAGTAACATATTCTTCTTGTGCTTGACAGAGGAAAAGCAAGTAAATATGATTAACCTGCACCCTTTATTCAACCACGATGAACAGGATAAGTTTTATCACCTGTATAGCAGCTCCAGATCTCTCTAAGATCAGAACTGGCAAGACACCAGTCTAGACATCCTAGAAAACACATATCCTCACAGGACTTGTTTTGGAGGTTTCACATAATTTTACAGTACCTGGCTAGTCTGCGGGCTGGACGGGTCATAAGAAGGTACATAGTTCTTCAGAGTATCCTGAGGATTCAGGTGGGGAGGATATCTGATCGTTGGATGAGAGAAGTAGCTAGATGGGGCAGGAGGAAGAATAGCTTGTGCTGGAAATGGCAATGGTGAAGGTGGAGGTGGAGTTCTAGTTGAGATGACTGGAGAAGATAAAATAAAATTAAAATTACTTTGCATCTTGTTTCATCTAAAATTCTTCACCTCTGTGTTACAGCAAGAAAAATAAAAAGTCAGTTATAAATCAATGTATAGCACTCCTGCTCTATGGCATTTTTATAGAAAAACCTTACAGGTCCTGCCCTCACATTACCCCAGGAAATAGAAAATGCAACTGTTTCAAATTCATAAATAGTGCATCTTTGTTTGGTTTTGTGGGTTATGCCATCATAGTTTGGTTTTTGGGGGGGGGTTTTGTTTTTGGTTTTTTGGGGGTTTTTTTTGTTGTTTTTTTTTTGTTTTGGTTTGGTTTGGTTTTTTGTTTTTGTTTGTTTGTTTGTTTTTTGTTTTTTGTTTTTTTGGGTTTTTTTAACAGAGTCGTTCTCCAGCATAAAAGACATTCCGATTACACAGTTTTCCCATCTGGAACCCAAAAAACCCAAATTAAATACTAAATAAAGCCCCCATTTCTTTACAGCACTCCAATACTGAGGGAAATCACCAAGCCCCAAGAAACAGGGATTCCTCACTGCATTGCACTTTACCTGGGGACAGGGAAAAACCTACTCATCAATACTGCCACAAATATTCATTTGACCTTTATGAAAATGTTAACAAACATTCAACTTCAGGGCCTGAAAGACCAATCCATCCAATAAAATTCTCTCTGACTAATAAAAATATTATCTACCCTACCCATTTTTATTCTTTTCATTCTCTTTATTTCCAGCTCCTACAAACACACAATTTTCTATCAAGAGACTGTGTGCAGTGTCTAAACTGACAATGTTCTCACAGTGCAAGGAAGGTACAGCTTGTCCTTCTGGTGCCCAGTGCTCAGTCTGGAAGCGTAGAGCTTTCTTTTATCACACAGCACAAAAGGAGTTTCCACTTTCATTAGTGGAAAAATACAAAATTATATCTGTAAAGCAAGGTCCTTTTTAAACTGTTCAATGGTTCTCTACTGTATCAGCACAAGCACACCAACACTGCCCTTCTGGACCACCTTTCATATCTCTGGGTTTCTTCAGCTTAATTTTTAAAGGACTTGCTATTTTTTGGAGCATTGCTCATTGGCATAATAGAACAGGCCACAAAGATGGAGTTTGCCAGCAAGTAAACACTTCACCCACAAGTTAGGTTATGATTGTCACTCAAGTATGTATATTTTAGAACTACATTTTAGAACTATACTCTAAATTAAATATAAAGATATACTCATAAGTATAGCATAAGTGTGGGCTCCTTTATTTATTTTTTTCTTTTTTTGGTAGCAGGTTCATTTGAATCACAGCCCCACCAAGTTCAGTTTAAACAAAATATTAGTTACCACTCTGGCATGTCAGAGCTGTTCAAAACAAACACAAATAAAGAGAAATCTATCCCTCCCATTTCACCCATCTTATGTGCTTGTGCATGTGCTGGTAGTGGAACCCTCACAGCAACCAGAATGAGTCCAGGACTACTTTGTAATAAAAATAAGTGGATGTTAAGGGGAAAACAGTCCTTGCACATGAATTTAAAGGGAGTCACTTGAAATCATGGAAGAAAAATAAAACAGAATAAATAAACAAATAAATAAATAAATAAAACTTCTCAAAGCAAAATTGCACGTGAAAGAAAAGAACAAAGTTTCCAAATCTGTTTTACTCCTCTAGTCACTCAGCTCTGATCAAGAAATTAAAACTTTTATATGCAGTTTATAAGGAGACAGGATGATATGCTGAGGTGACCCTTCTGAGGACTGTGTTCTCATCTGAAAACCAGGGTGAGTCTCACTATGAAATTAAACAGAACTTAATGCTGGAATTTCCCTGTCATTACTGATAAACCCTCAAATGATATGCATTCTGATGCATTTCACATATGCTTATTTAAGTGAATTTTTACTATGGATTTATTAATGATTTCAGAAAACAGGTGTTGGAAAATGCTTAATCAGGACTCTTTAGACTCAGCATTCAAAAGAAGCACTGGTACTTATTTCATTGTGTCACATAGTGAACATGGTTGTAACTTCTCTTGTGTATTAAATCCTGCCTGGTTTTGTATTTAAATACAATATAGCCATAGCAACAATAATTAAAAAGGGATTTAAGTGAGAGGATGAAATACAGGGAGGATTTTTCCTCTGTTAGTTTCTTCATGCATTGTACAGTTTATTTTATCCACTGGTAAATCCTAAATCCTTTTTAGTGACTTCCAACAATCAGATTACCTGAACAGCTAAATGAACACTCCTGCAAGGATATCCCAAACTTTTCCATTTTTATTTTCATCAGTATTATAAATTGGATTAGGTCTCTAAGAAAGTCTGCAAAAATGCATCACAATCTGATTATAGGAAAGGAGAACAGAACAAATGAACAAGGAGGTTTTTACTTCCTCCTCCATAACCCTCACCACTGTGTGCAACTCCTGGGATTCCTGGGTGATGATGCTGGGGAAAAGTGCTCAATCTTGATGAAGAATCCTGGGGAGAAGTAGGACTAAACAAAGGCTTTTCAGGTTTCTTCATTGTAGGAGAAGACATGTCTACAACAGAAAAACAATGTAACAGTAAGATTAGCTCAGAAGCCTGTCTCAGGACAGATCATTTTACAGACTGAAGATATTTCTTTCTGCTGTTCTAGCACAAATATTGTATGATGATCCAACTCTCCTATGGTGAATAAACTAATTTTAAATTGCTGGTTTCAAATCTGAGAATTAAAAATAATGTCCTAACAGGTCATTGTCCTGCAAAACACCAACTGCATTCCTTTCATACCAAACAGGTCAAACAGTGAAGAAATTTATGTCTTTAGAACTTCCCAGCCCCCTATAACATACCTCCAACAGCTACTTAATTTTTATTTCATTTTTTAATGGAACACCTATACTCAGGTGTGTAGGGTAACTGTCATACACGTGCCGGTTTATTATTTCGGTATTTATTATTGCTTTACTTCAAATCCTATCTCTTACTCTTCCCGAAACTATAGTGAAACAATGTAACCTCTCTAAGAACAAGGAATACTTTAACTTGTCTCATATTTTCCATATCTCAAGGATGGTCTTGTCACTTCTTCCTTTGAGATTCCCTATGAATAAAAACATCTCTTTAGAGCTCACTAGTTGAAGATAACACACTAGTAGGGACAAATGTATTATTTTTACCAAGCTAAATGATGTTCCACAGAACAAAAATATTGGATTTTTTTTTCTGAAATTTTAAATTAATTGATCAATATTTGTTGGACTTTAGACCAAATTATTTCAAATTTAATTACAGTATTTTTATAAAACAGACAATATTGTAATTGGTTCCATTTCAAATCAATGGACTAACTCATATTCAAAGCAGGGGTAACTTCTTAAGCACTTTACTGGACAGGGGCCACATTGCAATTGACTTTCTTTCATGGACTAAGCTATTTTTAAGAGGATTTTTGACCCTTTTAATATTAGCACACTCTATTTTGCTAAGATGGACCCGCAAAATGCGAGTGTCTTATTGAGACCAAATTGCACCAATGCTTCCTGAACTGAACTTAGAGCAGGACACATGAAACTGAGAAGTCCACTTCTTTACTCTGCGCCATCCTGCTGTCAAGCCCTGCACAGGCACTGGCACCAGACAGAGCAGACTCTGCCTGTGACCCTCCACCATCCCCTGCAATTCCCAACCCTCCACTTTGATCTTGACTGCTGCGTCTGATGAGTGCCTGAATACCCTGAAATGTTCATATCTTCAACAATGCTGCTGAAAAATGATTCATTTGTTTTGAAGTTTCAGGAAGGGATTCCAATCCTTATTACTTTGAGAATAAAAATAAAACAGACTTTTGGGAATAAAAAAACCCCTGAAACACAGATGAAAAGCAGAAAGACGCCAAAAGCACTCGGACAAAGTCATTGTAAGGTCAAAATTAATCAGATGCAGTGTCCTGTCCTGCTGAGAATGTTCTTCAAATGTGAAATTCTCAGTGCTGTTCCAAATCACTATTGTTTGTATTCCCATATTGCTTTGGAGATACAGCACACAGGCACCCAAACAAGTAGCATGCTATATATTTTAAAGCATCACATAAAAGTAAAAAGAGCTTATGCAATTAAAAATAGTTTAGAACATCTCATCTTCCAAGGTAAATCTGCCTACATAGGAAGGCAGAAGAGCTGCAGTGAAACATAGCATATGTAGCCCGTTCATCAGCAGCTTGCACAAATGGTGCTCCAGATGTATAGCTGCTCAAGACAGCCCAAGGCAACAATTTTGATCAATTCTAATGTGATAAAATGCTGCAGGGAAAGTGCAGAAACATGTTTACATCAGCCTTTAATTAAACTGTTGTTCACTTCCAAAGAACTTTAGGAAATACTAATGAGACATGAATTTTGGCAATTTCCTCATCAAAGCAAAGACCCTCTTCCTCAGTCTAAAGCAGCTTGCCATCCAGGCAGTTCCTGGATGAATGTCATCTTGGCAGAGCACTTGGCAAGCCACCTGTAAGGAGAACTCAGCTGGAATCAAACAGTGATCTAGGGCAAGTTTAAACCTCTACCTGCCTATTTCTGGACACCTGACCTGCTTTCTTCACCATCATGACAGTACAGCAGCCTCTCTTTCTTGCTTATGAGAGATGCTTATGAGCAGAGCTAGAAGAATTCATAAACAAATAATAAATACCTTTTAATCTTTTTAATTCTAGAAGCCTTATTAATATATTTTCTGCTGCTTGGTTTCACAAGCCTTTTTTTACAAGGTACACTCTTGCAAACATCAATCTGTAAAAATTTATTTACAACTCACTAGTGTAGCATCACCTCCAGAGAAAGTAAGATAAACCCACATTCAGCTTACAGTGTATATCACCATAATGAAGGACAAAAAACTATGGAGTCCATAGCATCACTGTCAAGTTATAAGAGGCATCCTTCCATGCTAGTTCTAAACAAACTGCTCTTTCCCAGAGGCAGTACTCGGGATGATTTCTGGAGACGGGATACACTACATACATCACATCCAGCTTAGCCTCAGTCTTCACCTTATCTGATAGGTAACCTTGCATGAAGCACGTGAAAACTTAGGTGAAAATTTGAATTTACTTTGGATGTCTATATAATGACAAGAAATCCCACTGTGTTCAGGAGAATTTCCTTTGCTTTGCACCTGCACATGTGAAGAAGGAGCAGAGCCACTTTGCACAGGCAGAGCTAGCATCACCAATTTTCTGATGAGCTCAATATTATTTCCTTTAACATTACAAGCATTATGTATTTTTCAACTGTGCATTTTAATAAGGCACCTAACACTGAATACTGACAGCTGAGTGACTTTAAACCAAAACCACCTCTCCCTTATTGAAAAAACGCTTTGTTATATCTGCCCTAAAGACTTGGCACTGGGGCTGGATGGAAACTAAGAATCATAAAAATCAAAACATTTTAATTCATTTATCTTCTCCACAAAAAGAAGAAAAGCAGTGGAGGCACATTTTTATATGGATTTGTGAATAAATAGGAAAGAAAGAGAGATGTGCCTGAAGAACGGGGTGTCTGAGATAATTGATGTTTGTAACAGAGAAAGACTGGCTTAGAGTTCCTGTTCTCTATCAGACAGAGACCAGTCTTTGCAACTAGCTCATCCGTTTTACAAATCTGTGCCCTAATCCTTGACTTGTTGGTGTCTCATTCCACTTCACTGTAAGTGTTACCTTGGACCAGAGATAAAGCCTTCTAAAAATTTATTTACTTCTGTGAAAAATCCTGGTAATTGAGGTTTTCCAGAATGAAGTATCAACAAAATAAAACAGAACCAACTAATCATGGTCAATTCTGTGCTATGGATTTCTGAGTCTGTGTGTTTAGCAATTCTCAAGTTGAAGGCCTTTGTACTCACTTTTGAGAGAAAGAACAGGATTGTGCAGCTGCATACATACTGCTTAGCAGCTGAGAGTGTTCTGAACTTTAGGACCAGTGTCAAGGTTTGGAAAGGGCTGCTCACTTCACGTTTAAAAGACTGATCTGTTTTACTTCACATTATAAAAACTTATCTCAGTTTAACTTATACTTGTGTGTCAACTGTGGAGAATCATTTTACATACGAAAATTTTATACTAGATTAGAATATTTCAGTGTAT
This sequence comes from Rhadina sibilatrix, assembly GCA_013400275.1. NCBI lineage: Eukaryota > Metazoa > Chordata > Aves > Passeriformes > Phylloscopidae > Rhadina > Rhadina sibilatrix. The sequence continues at coordinate 92,643 of VWYO01023001.1, forward strand.
GAAGATTTGGTAACCCCCTGTTTTCAAATCAGCGTACTTAACACCAATGTTATTTTCAAGGCAACACCTCTAATATTATACAATCATACTACCAGACTGTGACAATTGCTGTCCCATCAGCAGCCATATCCAAGGCTAAATGCTCTGTTGTGCTTTTATGCCATTTCACAACGGATAAACCATTTTGATGTATCATCTTTTGAGATTTGTATTGAAAAACCTAGGATGAGAAACTAGACTAGAATTTCTACAGATGTCATTTTCAGTATTGTAAGCTGTCAAGAAAAACACCAAAACAAACTGCAATTCAGAAAAGCTACAGCAAAATTAGTAAACTACTTGCAATAGCAACCGAATTATTTTTTTTATTAGTCTTATAATCAATTACACTATTTTATTTTCCTTTGTACTATAAGTATTAATATAGGTAAGAGAAGAAAGGGATAAAAGACAAGCGAAACACAAAAGTTAAAACCCTTTAGATGGAGCAGACACGTCATTCTTCTCATCCTTACGCACAAGAACATGCTGAATACTGTACTTCATTGTCAACAGTAGATTTTCTTTATCTCAGCAGAAAGGGATTTGAACAAGAGAGAGAAGGTTTTTACCTACCTGCCCTTACACCTCCCAGGATATTAGGGGAGGGGGGATGTACGGAGGCAGGGTGGAAAACCCGGAGAAGTCCCTGTATAAATTAATGCAGGACACTCTTTGTTGGTGTTTGTGACTAGCTGTATAAAGTTGGAAAACTGAAATTTTCCATTGCATTACTGATTATCCTATTTTTTATGGACAGAAAACAAAACAACTCAGTACAGTTCCTCTAAAAACTACATGCAATAGTTTTTGGAAAGCATAATCTAGTGTATGGACATTTAAACTAAGGTAATTGGGAAATCTGAATACACATTTACTAAAATTAATTTTAATTTTTTTTTCAATTTTAACAAAAGATCATTTGTAAAATGGGGATGACAAATGCAATGATGGTCTGACTAAACCATTAATATTGAATATGTGGGCACAAAAACTATCCACATTCCATTTCAAAAAATGTTCAGCTGTAGGACAGGATATACTGACCTAATCCCATAACTGTTGTTTGACAATATCATAGGACACATAGGTAATTAACTGTCATACTGAAAAGATTATGTTTATGTAAATTTACAGCTATTCCCACCAAGACTAGGCTGAAACTATGGCACACTGTGCTGCAAAAGCTGTGGGCAGCAATTCTTTATTCTCACACTTTAAACAAACCTCATCTCTTCTCACTGGGAAGTAACAGTAAAACTCGCAGGAGAGGTTTATAATCAGCATGACTATGTTTCCCACACATTGATCTAGTAGCATAAAGGTGGCCAGCCTCCCTCACCTTTCCTCACCCTCATCTCCTACCAGGAACACTGTCCTGTGAGAGGCCCAAGCTGCAGATGCCATCATGGAGATCATTGGGATCTGGAGTGCTGCTGCTGGAAGAAGTGAGAATGTCTCAACCCCCCTCACAGTGACCCACAGGGACCAGCTGCACCTCTGCCTGTCTTCCTACAACTGCAGATTGAGTTTACCCAACCCCTTCTGTACCAAAACAGCCCATCAGATGTCATATAGGGAAGTACTTGGGACTAACACAGAGCTCAGCGGGGTGGCCACCTATTAAACATGGAGCAAGCACTGCAAGTAATGAGGCTGGCTTTGGAAATACACATGAAAGGCATCAGACCAAAAATACTGTGTTACTACAACAGATACATTATATCATCATTAAGAAAGCCACTGCCATAAAAAACTCTTAAGCAGCTCCAGTGTATTTCAGGTGCTTGAAAACTTTTTTATCTTTACACTTCAGAAATAGACTGAGCCACCTCATCATTCACCAATCATTGTTAAGAGGTGTATATATATACACCTGTATATAGCTATGATACAAGAGCATTGTGGAAGAATGAAAAAAATGTTCCTAAAACACCAAACAAGTTATAAGGACTTTGGAGTACATTTTTGTCATTTATTAAGTTATCCTTCAGATAACTTAAAGTGATCCACACTTCAAGCAAAAATGTACAGCTGTAACATTTCATTGGAGCTGAGATTCCAAGGACCTTGGCCAGAAAATAAAATCAATACTGTAACCATAACTGCCAAAGTCACAAAAGTATTACCAGTTTCTAATGCAATAAGATTAACGGGCTATTTGAGATAAAATAATGAGTGAATTTTCTGATTTAGAAGCATTCAGATTATAAAATCTCCTTTTTATTACTATTATAGTCTATCCTGGCAATAGTTAAGGATATTTTAAGAGGTGCCACATTAATTGTTGATCCATGTGGCGAATGGTTTTGAATGGAGACAAAATCATTAAGTCACACAGAAACATACTACTTTGATCAAGTTTGATACAGATTGTTTGAAAGCAGTAAAAAAGCACCTTTTCAAATATATCTATGTACAAACACAGAAACAAAGAATCTGTGAATGAAGAGAGGTGCCCAAAAATTACAATATCTCTTCTTTCCATAAATGAAGATATTCTCCACCACATACATCAAATTATGCAGACTTACACATATCCTATAAATTTTAAAAAGAGGTGATCAGTTTCAAGATACTAAATCTCTTATTCAGCAAAATTAGAATAAGAAAAGTACACGTAATAACTCCTGGGACAAATCTTGCATTAAGACATTAATTTTACCATCCAGATAATAGGATGTTGCCATGATATAAAATTCATCACAGGATAATGGCCATGAATGCAAGAAAAATATTCTTTTGCTTTAACATCTTCCATTGATCAGTAAGTAGGCCTTGAGTGTATCCAACTTCCCAATCACATTAAGTAATAGGTCTTTCCACAATATATTTGTCAAAACAAAAGACAAAGAATCTGTGATGAGATTTTTTGCAGTGACTTTATTGAGCAAGTAACAGTCATTTCCAGGAATGCAAAAAAAAAAGGCAAACCTTTTTTGTATGCTTCCTATTGCATCTCCAAATGTCTTTGTCTGTTTATAATTCTAAACATTTTGTTACTCTTCATTCAGTCAGAAACTTAAGTGTTCATGGACTGAAGGAAAAATCAGGTCTCTCCTCTGCCCAGAATTAAAACTTCTTCATTTGCTATTCTGAATACTTAAAGATACTTATGAACAAGTTGTAAATTTGTCTAAATCTATTTTAAATAAAGAAAAAAAACAGATACAATCTATGTTGCTTTATTTTTTGAAGAGAGCATAAACTTTACATCACTCTCAATAATGCAGGATTTTGCACATCAATTTTCTGGATGTACAAGTAACTTAGGTAATATTTTTGCAATCGTGTTCATGGTATGTTTTTCTTTCTCTGTATTTTCATTAAATAAGTATTTGGGAGATCCTTCACCTTTTTTCTATACTTAATGCCTTTCAAGCTTTAAGTGTTTTTCATCTTTATAAAAATATTTAACTTATTTCAGGTATCAGCAGGTTTTTTTGCATAATCGCCACTACAGAAAACAAAAATAAACCAAACTCCTATTGATCTTGGATTTGTTTAAACTATCCCAAGATTTAAAATTATTTTAACAAGTAGACAAAGTTCATTCATTGAACTCTGCCAACATCTTTTTCTGTAATGAGGAAGAACAAAGAAAACTCAAATTGGGCCTTCAGGTAACTCTTCCTTGTCAAGGCTATAGTTTGTCACCATGATGTCATTTCCAGCATCTCAGCAGCCAACAGGCTCACAGAACCCATGGCTAAGAATTTACTCTGGAAATACATTTTGAGAAGTTAGTCTTGGTGAAAAGTCTCTCTCATTTTACAAATGTGAAGTTATGAAAATTTATCAAGCGGCAGCATTTGACTAAAGTGATGAAAATAAATCCATCACACTAGTCAAAAACACTGAAAATTACATGTGTTATTTAGGGATACACAGATATGAAATTAGTGTCTATGTGTGTGTATACATTGTCTAAAGATTATTTTGAAATAATAAAATATACAAAGCTAGAAGCAACAAGCTACTAACAAGATACAAATTCCTTTCAAACATACTTTGACATAGAAGGATTTTGAGAATTCAGACAAAGTCAAAAACACAGAATGGCATTTAACAGGTATTCATCAATGTAAATCTTTGCAAGCTGAATTGACCTGTTAGATGGAGAGTGTGTTTCCAAAGTATTAACCCTCAGAAGGAGCACCAGGAGCTGGAAAAAATCCTGAACCCTGTCCAACATGGGACACCAAAAAACCAAGGTGTTCTGTTACCGTTCTCAACTCCTGGACCACATTAACTACTTCCTCTCTTAGTTCCCTCACTTCAGAAATGAGAACATCCATCCTTGACAGTTGATGAGAAGAAGACCCAAGAAAGAAACAGCCATCAGGAAGAACCCCAATGGGGAAGGAGTTTCCAGTGGATGGGGAGAAAGAAAAAGGGGACAAGTGTCCAGAAGAGGAGTATCCAACAAAGGGTGTCGGGACCTGAGAAGTGGAGGGTCCAACAGACGCTGGCAAAACAACAGGTGAAGGCGGCCCAGCTGTTTCAGTTTTAATGGAATGATGGCGTCTTGGTTCTTGACTGTTGGTAGAGGTGGGTGAGGTGTAAGAGAATGAACATGATGAAGAAACTGTAAAATTAAAATTCACTTCATTGTATATGGATACTCAGTATTTCCAGACATCTGACTACTATGGAAATTCCCATGAATCTCTCCATTTTCGTCATGAACACTGTGTACTGATGACAACTGTTTTATTTTCAATGTACACGGTGTTGTAACACTATAACAGTAAAAAAGATCTCAAGGACAAATATGGAAATCGTCTGCAATTATGTTAATGACCTTCTTTAAGCCAGCTGTCAGAAAGAAGGCCATGGATGTATGCACTGTCCTTCTCTTTTCTGCTATTCCTGTTTCCTTACAAGTTAAAAAAAAAAAAAAATTTGATTTACTTACCAGCTAGTAAATCAAAATGTTCACCAACAGTTGGCCTATTAAATCCTAAATACTCTTTAGCGACTGCACTAGTCACTAGAGACTTTTTAGAGTTTTAGTAACTTCCTCTTCCAAATTGTGAGGGATTTTTTTTTTTTTTTAACTGCATAAAATTTCTAAAACACTCATTAATTTTACTCAGGAAGAAACTTACATCTATCTCACAAAATCTCACTTGTGCGGGAACTCAAATTTTTTGTTTAATATGGAAACATAGTAAAGAATTCAGTAACAGCAATCTGGAGAAAGGAAGAGATCTACAGCAAATTACTTATTAGACATAGATATATTTCTAATTGATGGAGGTGTAAGACATGATCCAGACATTATTGAAGTTATTAACACATCCAGCTGGAAGAAACAAGGTACAATAGAGAAAAAATAACTTGCACAATATCTGACAGAAGACGCAGCAATTAAAATCCTATTTGTCATGGTAGGGCTCTACTACTAAGTAATGCACCATTCTCAGAGATGGCTTTTCCCTTTCTAGGACTATAGGATTTTTGGAGGACAGTGAGTTACTTGAAAGGTTAATGGCAAAAGTTTTGGGAGAACTCTCTGCAGTTATAAACCTGCCTCTTTGCTCTGCCAGAAAACCTCAAACCTATTTCAAAAAATCACACAAACAGAAGCATATTTTAAGCATTTCAACATAGGAAAAGTAATGGCACAAACTACAGAATCTTCCCACATTGACTGGATGTCTCCAAAATACAAAACAACACTGTCATTCCACAGTATTTTTTTAATCTTTTTTTTTTT
>VWYO01023003.1:0-24741 GCA_013400275.1 Rhadina sibilatrix
CTCAAACCACAACCCAAAGCACCATAACTCAAACCACAACCCAAAGCACCGCGTTTCTGAGGCTGCAACTGCCTAGAGCAGCCCTGTGGTTTCCAGTTTGAGACCTCTCCTGACCTGAGAAATTCAGCTGAGCCTTGGATCCATTCTGCCTCTGTTGCTCTGCCTGTCAGAGGTGCCAAACCTTGTCCATGCTCCTCCAAAGCCAAGACATCACGAGGGGAGTCAGCAGCTGTCCAAGTGAAGCTGCTTGTTTGGTGTCCAGGGATTCCACCTGGGCTCCTGTCTGGAAAAACTGGACCTGCACTGCACTCAGTATCTCCAGACCTCCTCCAAAACATCCTTGGCCAAGTGTCCTTGAGCATTTTCATCAGCATCAGAAGGTCCTTGCAGCCACCACCAGGGACCAGGAGAGGGAAACCCCAGTGCCACCGACCTGAAGGGCCTTCCACGAGTAGTTTAGGATGGGAGGATGGAGCTCAGTGCCACTGAGGGGACACAGGGCAGGGACGGGTCTCTGGGAGCTGCCCCAGGGCAGGGCTGTATCACCAGGAGCTCCCACCTCTTTCTATCAAGGAGTGGAAGCTTTCAGACCAAATCACCACCCAGAACTACCCAGAACTACCCATAAGCTGTTTTTTTTTCCCAGCTGGACCTGCCCTTGGACAACCACAGAGCTGCAGCCCTGCACTGCTCTGCACTGACACCCAGTGAAGTTAAACATCCCTCATGCCTCCCCAACACACACACCCCTCCTTCTGCAACAACAAAGCTCCAGCCTCTGCCTCTGAAAATTAAATCTTATCTCGCCAAACCACTCCAGCTCCGCACACCTGGGAACCCATCTCTCCCTCTCATCTGACTTTAACAGCAACACCATTCCCCCTCAAAAGGAGGAGGACGGAGCCCAGATTAAAAGGAGCTGTTTAGCTGGCAGCAATATTCCCTTCCTCTGCCCTTTGATTTTTGGGGTTTTTTTGTTGTTGTTGTCGCTCTTGCATTTCTTATTGAGCGCCTGGGCTGAATGGCAGAATAAAATCGAACTTCCCAGCTGAGACCACACCACAGCTGCTTGGCTGTGCATACCTCAGGGAAAGACATGGCCAATTTCCATTTTGGCGGGTTGCTATGTGGGGGAATCTTTTATTCTGGTGGGAAGGTGGACAGGAGGAAGAAAAGCCTTTGCAGGCACCGATTGTCTTTTAAAGGAATGGTGGCCAGAACTTCAGCACACCTGCTTCAGCAGAGATCCCTCCTAAACATGGGGATGAAAAGCTGAGAATTTAGCTGGGAATCTGGGGGCTTGGGTGTTTATTTATATATCACTGCAATTCTCTTTAATTTGTACTTTTTTTTCTCCTTCCTTTTGCCCTGGGCATTGGAAATCATCTCATTTGCTTGGGATCACATTTCTGTGATTTAAATTAATCCCAGGACACAAGCACTCCTTCCTCCTACCCTTGCCAAGCATTCACAGGTCCTGCACTGCTGCTCTTCGTGCAAGCACAAACTCCAGACTCATGAAACAATTTTATTTACTTTGTTTGTGCTCAGTTACTTTTCAACCCCCTTCTCTTCCTGCTTTCCCTCTCACTCTTTCTTTCTCTGTTATCTCATGAGTGGGTCTCAGCCAGGGACCTCTGCTGTGTTCATCTCTCTGTTTTCCCTCCCTCCCTCCAAGGCTGAAAAAAGCTGCAGGATCATGGCAGGAGATTTCTGAGCAGGCTTCTGCTCAGAATGAGCCCCCCTGCCCCGGGATCCCTCTGGGGAACTCGGGTGTGGTGACCAAGTGGGGATGCCTGAGGAAGACAGTGAAAGTGGGACCAGCACATGAATCTGTCCCTGGCACCTTTCCAGCCTCCAGCTCTTTTCATCCTGTGCCCGTGGAATCACAGAATTATTTGGGTTGGAAGGGGCTTTTAAAAGTCTTCCAGTCCAACCCCTGCCATGGCAGGGATGCCTTCCACTGGAGCAGGGGGCCCCAAGCCCTGCCCAACCTGGCCTTGGACACCTGGGGAGGGGACACCTCCCTGAGCAAAAAGTGGTTTCTGTGCTAATCAGTGACTCCCAAAGATTTCTCTTTGGGGAATGTGCCCAGTTTCTCCACAGAGCCATGTGAACATCTACAGTGTCCTGCTGTGAGGAGTCCCAGGGGTTGCCCACTTGACATCTGCCCCCTTGAATCAGTGCAGAGATACCATGAAGCCTGCAACTTCCAGAAAATGGTCCTATGCACAAAGCAGAGACACAGGAGGGGGTTCCATCCCTTCAGCTTTACTTCTGACAGACATTTCCCACTGGAATTCCCACCAGGGAGCCTCCACCCTGGGTGCCTGGCAGTGCTGCTCTCGCAGTAGGGCTTCAGCTGTGGCTGCCCTGTCTGTCCCATGACATCCAGAACCCAGAAAGTGACTTAGCAGCCTGTAAACCTCCTTCCTGGGCAGAGGCTAAATAAAGAGAAAAAACCATCCATCCCAGGGCTGTCCCTATGGAAGGGTTGTTCAGGAGCAGAAATGCTCTCCTGGTGATTTAAACACTATAACTGCGACACAAGTGTTTGATACAATGAGGCTGTGCAGTGCAGAGTGTAAAAGCCTCCTTAAAATATTTTAAATAAAGAAAAAATTGCAGAACGGCTAAAAAAAAAAAAAAAAAGCAAAAAGGCGAAAAAAAAAAAAAAAAAAAAAAAAAAGAAATAACCTTTTGTGATGCCAACAGACTTGTCCTGTGCAAACAAGAGGAGTAGGGGGGTGGGATGATTTGGAGTTGGATGATTTAACTGCTTGGCTTTGGTTACTGGATCTTTCCTTGGATTAGGAAAAAATGAAGTTAGAAGGGAAAATATCAAGAGATGTTTGGAATGGCCATGTAACAGCAGCCCTGAGCCACAGGACAACTGCAGCCATCAGTAAAATTTCCAGAATCACTCTCTCTGCCTTAAGGTCAGACCTTTGAAGGGAAAAGGAGTGAAAATGGGAGTGCAAGTCTGAGGAAATCCATTGCAAACATGTAAAATACATAATGGCTTTTCAGCTGCTTGCTTTTGGATTTGAGGAGAGACTGTTCCCATGGGGACAAATGGACAAGAAAACAAGACCCTGGATCCACAGAGACCCCAGGAAGCTGTCAGTGTCATGTTTGTGACCCAGGCTCTGAAGGGGGGAGTCTCTGTGAGTCCTTTCCCCCACCACAGCCTCTCTCCACTGCTCCCAGCAGGGTCAGGAATCCCAGTGAATGCAGACTCCCACTGCCCCAGCCCCACGGCACTGGGATCAGCAGCATTTAACAGGCTTTCCCTTTTGCTGGGGTGCAGGCGTGTTCCCTTTCCTTTCCAAGTTTATGAAGTTTCTAGTCCCAGGATGCTGAGAAAACCTGCCTGAAATACTCCCTGATAGGCCCCTGGGTTTGACCTTGAAAGCAGCAACTTCTCCGCAGCATTTACTTGCTCGTAAAGGAATTTGAAGAGTTCAATTTTTTTAATTGAGGGGGAGGGGGGGTGCTTTCCCAGACACTAAGGAATGGATGGAAGAGAGATCTCCCCCAAAGCCACTGAAATCTGCACAGCCCATTTTTGCCCATTAACCATCAGCTCGAGATGGATTTTCATTTTAGTTTAGTTGCTGAGCTAAAAATCCTCATTTTCCACTCGTTTGTTCCTCCGCCCAGCCCGACCCTCCCACAAAGAAAGGCTGCTGCTGCTCCAGCCCTGGAATATCTCTCCCATTGCTGGAGCCCAGTCTGCACACACAGCACTCAGGCTCTGCACGGACTCTGCAAAGCAGAGCTCCCATCTGCTTACAGAGCAGATAAAAACCTCCCTCGGCAGCAGCCTGTGAGGAATTGTGCCTGGCAGCATTTCTCAAGCAAAGTATTTTGGGGTCATACAAAGAATACTGCAAACCATTCCAAACCCAAAGAATGATCTATTTGCATATTGAGGTCTAAATAGCAAAGACAACCCACAAAGGCCAGGCCTGCAGCCTGGGATCCTGCAGGAGGAGATAGAGATAAACCCACTGCTGGGTGTTTCTGCCAGGGCAGTCAGGGATGCACAAGGCTTCCTCTGCTGTGGGGGCTTTGGGAGGAAGGAATGTGTGCTTTAAAGGTGAACTTAGGACTTGGTCAGGTTTTATGCTGACAGTTCACATGCAGATCATCTGGGGGGGATGAGGAGAGGCACACGGCTGGCTGACTCTGGAAATGAGCAGTGTTTGTGTTCTGAGAAGCCAAAGACAATGAGCAAAGAGCCCAGGCTCTGTTGAGGGGTGAGGGTGTGAAGAATTGCCCACCAAAGCACAGCAGCAGTGCAGAGCAGCCCTGAGCCCTCCTGTGCCTGTCCCACAGCAGTGGCAGCACTGCGGGCACGGCAGCCAGAGCGTGGCCAGGCCCTCCCAGGGCCCGTTTCTGCTCTGCTCCAACCCAGGGCCCGTTTCTGCTCTGCTCCAACCCAGGGCCCGTTTCTGCTCTGCTCCAACCCAGGGCCCGTTTCTGCTCTGCTCCAACCCAGGGCCCGTTTCTGCTCTGCTCCAACCCAGCCACAAGGATGAAAGGCAAGCAAGCAGCCATTCCATGGCTCTGTGACACCCCTGGGTGAGCTCCTGGGGATCAGCGAGCTCCGCCTGCACTTGGATGTCTCCTGTGCCTGGTCAGGGCTCCGCTCTCCCAGCCTGGCTGAGGGAGGGGCTGCTTTCCTCAGGGTTTGCTCTCCCCGTGCTCGGTGCAAGCCAGTGGATTTTACAGGATCACAGAAAGGTCTGGGCTGAAGGGGACATTCAAAGGTCACCACTGCCAACCCTGCCATGGCAGGGACCCCTCCCACTGTCCCAGGCTGCTCCCAGCCCCAGTGTCCAGCCTGCCTTGGGCACTGCCAGGGATCCAGGGGCAGCCACAGCGTCTCTGGGCACCCTGGGCCAGGGCCTCAGCACCCTCATAAAAAATTTCTTCCTTATATCTAGTCTGAATCTACTTTCTTAATTTAAAACCATTCCCTCTTTTCCCATCACTACAGACCCTTGAAAAGAAGTCTGTCCCCATCTATTTTACAATCCCCCCCTCAAGTGCTGATGGTTGTATGTACTGAATGCTGCATTGGCTCAAGCTGCAAGAATTTCACCTCAGGAGATTGGTCTTTCCTCTCCCCTGACTTCTGCTGGCTTTTGCACACACAGTGCCTTTTACAGCTCCCAGCCCTGCCTCCCAAAGGCTGGCAGTCTGTTATCCATTCACATTTCCCTGCTCCACACTTGCAAAGTCTCAGCTGCCAACGCTGCAAAGGCGCCTTTGCTCTCAGAGCCCTGAGCCCTGGTCTGTGCCACAGCCTCTTTGATGTCCCAGGGTCACCAGCAGAGACCAGGGGGTCACAGCCCCCAGAAAGCAGGTGTGGTTCTGCAGAGGCTGATAATAAAGCAGCCCAGCCAAAGTTATCTCAGCCTCAGAACATTCCTGCACCATCAAATGCAAAGCTGGGTCTGAGCTCCCCACAGCGCTCATGGCTGCATGAATGACAGAACAGCGGCCGTGCTGGTTTAATTAGTGCCTCCAAATCCCTTCATTTCTTCTGCCAGTTCTGTCTGTAATGTTTGGAGTGCTTATCCTTCATTAAAATAAAGTCTGAAGGACACTGGAGCCTGAAATACCTATTTTTTTGTGTACAGATGGAGGTCAAGGCTCAGGCATTTTAGACATAGTGCTGCTAAAATACACTTAAATCTGCCTCTCCCTGCACATCAGCCAGCACAGTCTTCTCCACCCACATCTGGAGCAATCCCCTCTTTGTGCCAGTCCATGTGCTGTGTCTTCTGCTCAAATATTTAACATATTTTTGTGACTGGTCTTCAAATGCAGGATCGGGGTGACTGGTCATGGCTTGTCTTTCTTAAAATCCCCTGTGTATAAGGGTGCTTGCTTCTATGCTCCAAAATCTCTCAGCTGAGGTCCCTATACTCGAAGAAGGTGTAGAAAGCACCTCTCTGTGCTTCCCTTACTCAGGGATTTTATTGAGTTGTCCTGAGGGCTCTGAAGGGGTTCTTCTTGATGGGATGAGCCTGAGGGGAGAAGGAGCTTCTGACGAGACACTGAAGGAGTTGCAGTGGGAAAGGAAAATCAGCCTGGGCAGAACTTGGCAGGGATGGAGGTGGACTCGAGAAGAGGGAATGCTCTGAGCTGCTGGGGCAGCCCAAGGAGGGTTGAGACTTGTGGGGTCTCTGACCATGAGACACATGGCAAAGTGATGGACACCCCTTATCTGATATTTGGGGAGCAGGTGGGTAAAGCTCCTAGGAAATAGAATGTCACATACTGAGGGTCGAGGAACAGTTCAGTGCATTTATGGAAACAACCAGGCTAATCAAGACCTTTATGTAATAAAAGGATTTTTCTGCTGTTAGTCCATTTATTTTGGTCTCAGTTTGATCAGCTGTAATAATGACCCTGCAGCACTGCTCATGTTCCCTCCTGTTCAATCAAGAAGCAGCAAAATGGGAAAGACAGGAATTTCTCCTTCCTGCACACAGAGGGGATGAGGCATTGCCCCATGTTTCAGAACAAATCTATTAAATCCCAGGAGGAGCCCTAATTCCTTATCTGTATCACAATGACAGCACTGAGTTACCCGGGGTGGGAGCTGCAGTGACCCTGGCGTGTCTTTTCTCTGCTATTTAGCAGCTGTAAGGAAGAAAAACAACTGTTATTATCTTTTGGATATTTTTTAATCCTATTCTGAATCTGTTTGTCATCACGAGACAGAGGAATTCAGACTCTGCAATGAGCAGGGATGGGGATGTGGGTACTTGACAAGAATTGTGAGGTCCTGAGTGATGTGCTGGGTACTTAATGAAGCCACCTAGAAAGGCTGACATATTTGCATTCCTGTTAAAAGAAAATAATAACAATAATTTGAGGCTGTTGAAAAGCTCTGCCCTGACAGTGCTGGAAAATGCCTCTCATTTACCCAGGGACACAAAGCAGCCTCTGCTCCTGCTGTGCCAGCACTGCTCTTAGAGATCTGCCTGCTCTGGGACACGGCTGCTCCCTGCTGAGGACAAACCCCCCATCACCCCCGGTCCCTGTCTCAGCCACCTGCATCCTCTTGCCCTGGCTGGGGCCCTGGGCAGCTGCCAGCTCTGTGCCCCAGTGTCCCACAGCCTGGACTGGTGGCCATGGCTCAGCTGGGGCAGCTCAGGGGCAGGGGCTGCGGCCTGGGGACACTCCTGGTGCCAGCTCTGTGCCCCAGGTGCTCCTGCAGGGACAGGGAGCAAAGCCCAGCCCAGCACACACTCCTGGTGCCAGGGTGCCCCAGGAGGGGAGCAGAGCTCAGCCCAGCCCACACTCCCAGGGAAGCAGCTTCTCTCCCAGGGAGGAGGGCAGGGGGTCCTGCTGCCCCCATCCCCATGGCACTGCCCTGGAGCTCCCTCCCCTCCATCATATCGTGCCCCACACACCCAGCCCTGGCCTGCCTGCCCTCTGGTGCTTTCCAAAGTGTCCCAGCAGCTGAGGGGCTCTGCAGCAGCTGTGCCTGCTGACACAAAATCCAACACCCTTTCTTTTTGCTGATGTGGGCTTTGGTTGTGGGTGTGCTGGGTCTGGGTTTTGTCCTTCCTTCCTTCCTTGGATCCTCAGTCTCTCAAGTCAAACCTCAGCCTGCCTAGAGGACTTGCAGCATTCCCAGTGCCACCCATTACAGAAGCTTTGAGGGCCATCTCTCACTGCTCTTCCCACAACACCAAATGTGAGGTGACAGAAGAGCTGCTGGGACCCTGAGAGTCACAAGCTGCTGCTGCCCAGCGTGGATGATGGCATGCAGTGTGTGCAGGCTGGGCTGGGACCCACTCAGGATCCCCTCTGCAGCAGGGCTTTGGGCTGGGAGCAGGGCTGAGCCTCTGCTCCACTCTGAGAAGCTCCCACCCCACACCAGGCTTTGCAGGAGATGCTTCACTGGAGAGAAAGGCACCAGGGAGGAGAGCAACGGTGAGAAGTAACAAGGAGAAAAGCAAAGAGAACTCTGGACTGGATAATTTCTGCGCAGCGATTGTCTCTAATAAGGTTTGACTGTATTAATTAATTGAGATGTGCCTTGGAGAGTGGGAGCTGCTGCTGATGGAAGCCAGCCAGGAACAAAAAAACCCCCTCATTTTCTCTGAAACCTTCTGGCTAGACCAGCTCTGTGAGGTTTGGTGGGGCAGGCTTGGGGGAGGTGGGCAGACAGAGGAGGACAAAGCTGTGCAGTGGGGCCAAGCTGGGCCATTCCCTCACATGAGCTTTTGAATAATTTCCTACAGGAAGCCAAAACATCTGCACTTCCCTTGCCTGTGTAGGAAGAAAGAAAAAATAAGAATGTGTCACTCCTCAGAGGTTCAGGTCCTTGGCAGGGCCAGGACCACTGCAGCCCCTGACACCCAGTGTCTCTGCTGTCTGTTCCCAACTCTGCTCTCCTGTTCCCTGCCTCTGCTGTCTGTCCCAGATGTCCCATATGGACATCCCCAGGAGGCAGAGGTGTTGGAGGGCTGCAGGGACCAGGACTGCAACAGGTGACCTCTAACAAGCTCTTCCAAAACCCTGCAGCTCCTGCGGACCTGGGTGCTGAGCCACAAGGTGGGAGCAGGTCCCTGGGGAAGGAGATGCCTCAGCCCCTGCTCGAGCCTGTCCTGCAGCTGGTGCTTGGAGAAACAGAGCTCTGGTGTGCAGGGATGGGCTCCGTGTCCCGGGACACAGCGTCTGCAGGAACCACGGGCCAGGGAGCACACGCCTGAGGTTTGCACAGAGCTTTCCATTCCTTGGGAAGGGTGCTGGGAAAGATGGTCTGTGCACCTTGCCAGCTTCAATGTCAGCTAAGGAGGGGACAGAACAGAGCTCTCTAACTCTGCTCTCCTGTCCCCTGCTCTGAGTGCTGTGGGGGCAGCAACTTTGTGCCCTCGGCCACACGTGGGTCTGCACTCCTGGGCATCTCCAAGGACCCTCCCACTGCTGCTACAAGAAGTGATGGATGTGAAAAAATGTCCTGCAGCCCTGTGGCCTGACAGCAGGAGCACGAGCTGAGTGCAAACACAGAAATATCAGCTTACCCAAGAGAAAAGTGCCCACGGCACAGAGACACGTCTGCCTTAGCCTCAGAGTGTCCCAGGGCTCTTTTCATGTGGATTTTCTCTTGGAAGTTTCAGCCTGGGAGCAGAAGGATTCATTTCTATAGCTGTTCACTGTTCCTATTTTTTTTCTAAAAAATGTAACTCCTTTGATTTGGATGTTAGTGACTGGATTTAAACTAAACAGGGTAAAATGTTGCTGACAACCCCTGTAACTCTTATTACAGATTCTAGAGCCAGGACTTGACAAAATGTTGGACAGGGGTGGGTACTGCCTGGCACAGGGTTCAGATGTGCAGGAATAAGAGATGTTGAGCCACTTCTGGGATTCCCTCCTGTTCTCTTTGGACACGATTTCAACACTCTTGGAAATAAACTGTCCAGTTTTGCACAGATGCTTTTTCTGCCATAAGAGGGAAATAATCGAGACTGAAACCACTTCCACTAATTGTCTGTATTTTAAATCTGAAGTGGTGCCAAGTTCCCACTTGGCAGGGGCTCAAGCAGCTGTCGTTCCCAGGCTCCCGGGAGGAGTTTGCCCAGCACGTGGCCAGGGGCACCTTGGGAGGTGGCTCTGGTCTCACAGCCCATGTGAGACCAGGCAATCACAGCCACCTTCCCCAGGCTGCCGTGCCCCTGCCTGTTGAACATTTTTAGCTCTGTAAAGGCTATGATATAAATTTAAATCCCAAAATAAAAACAAAACAGAAGGCAGATACTTTCCCCCAAAAGACAAAGGATTCTAAGTCTCTGCAGAGGGTGAAAGACACGTATTTGCAGAGGAAGAAATGGGGTGAGGTGCTGTCAATGACCTTTGTTTAACCCAAGAGAGCACCAGCTCCTGAGCCCTTCCTGTGGTGCTTTCTGGAGCCCATGGCTGCAGCACAGGGATGCTGCAAGCAGGGAAGGTCACAGGACTCAGGGAGAACCAGAGAAATGGTGATGAGCTCAGCTGAAGCAAACTCACCCAAAATCCAAATGTACAGCAGCTATCTGTCCAGGCCCACAGCTCCACCTTCTTCTCTGGGACCAGCTCTCCCAGGAACCCAGGGGAAGCTCAATGCCCTGATGAAAATACCCTGGCATTTTGGAAGGTATTATACAAGCCTTGATGGGTAATTAAATCCCAGGATCTGTTAATAGCATCATAGAACCATTGACTATCCCAGAATGGTTTGGGTTGGGAGGGACCTGAAAGCCCACCCAGTTGCTGCCATGGCAGGGACACCTCCCACTGTCCCAGGCTGCTCCCAGCCCCAGCGTCCAGCCGGGCCTGGGGCACTGCCAGGGATCCAGGGGCA
Source organism: Rhadina sibilatrix (assembly GCA_013400275.1). Classification (NCBI taxonomy): domain Eukaryota; kingdom Metazoa; phylum Chordata; class Aves; order Passeriformes; family Phylloscopidae; genus Rhadina; species Rhadina sibilatrix. The sequence goes on from VWYO01023003.1 coordinate 10,376, forward strand.
GCCACAGCTGCTCTGGACATCCTGTGCCAGCGCCTGCCCACTCCCATGGTAAAAATTTTTTTCCTGTTAATAATAAAATGAAACCTCAAAGTGACTGGTTTGATCTCCAAAGGCTTTGTGATTTTAAACAGAGAACTTTTGGTCAGTTACCCAGGACACATCTCCACTGCCCCTCCTGGCCCCACATTCCTCTCCTGGACATCAGAGCTCTCCTCTGTTCCCAGCGGAACACTGGGAGGACCTGGAGCTTTTGGAATGAGTCCAGAGGAGGCACCAGGATGGTCAGAGGGATGGAGCAGCTCTGCTGGGAGGAAAGGCTGAAAGAATTGGGATTGTTCAGTCTAGAGAAGGCAAGGCTCTGGGTTGACCTAATTGTGGCCTTCTAGTAACAGAGAGGAGCTGAGAAGAAAGATGTAAGGAGACTTGGAGTGAGAGGATGAGGGGGAATGGCTCCCACTGCCAGAGGGCAGGGCTGGATGGGAGACTGGACAGGAATTGTTCCCTGGGAGGTGCTGAGGCCCTGGCACAGGGTGCCCAGTGCAGCTGTGGCTGCCCCTGGATCCCTGGCAGTGCCCCAGGCCAGGCTGGGCACTGGGGCTGGGTGTCACAGTCGATATGCAGCAGTCAACATGGACACTGCTCTCCAGGTGCTTCCTTGGAATCATCAGAAGGCTTCAAGTATCAGCANTGCATCTGTGATTCTGTCCTCTCATGTGTCCATCTCTTGCTTTTCCAGCAACCCCTCTCACCAGCACGGGGCCATTGCCTGCCTGGGTATGAACAGGTAAGATCAGTAGGAATTCAACCAGAAGAAGGGAAGAGAAAGTCCCTGTCTGTGCTTGTGAAGAAGCAGGAGGGTGCTCATGGATGCACCCAGCAAAGCTCTGTGCCTGCTGTGTTTCCTGTTCACATCTGCTGGCTGCTGGCCCTTGTACCTGAGCGAGCACGGTGCTGAGGAGCAGCTGGGAAGTGGCCAGGTGCTGGTGGGAAGCATTTCTCTGGGAGCTGAGGTCAGCCCCGTGCTGCTGAGGCTCTGGGGTCCAGCTGCACACCCACCTAAACCAGCCTGGACAGCACCTCTGCCTCCGGGGTGGCAAACATAGAGCTGTGGAACGGTGTCACTGGAGGGACTTTGGAAGGTCATCTCATCCACCCCCTGCAATGAGCAGGGACATCTTCAGCAACACCGGGCTGCTCAGAGCCCCGTCCAGCCTGGCCTTGAGCATTTTTAGGGATGGGGCAGCCACAGCTTCTCTGGGCAGCTGTTCCAAACTGTTCCTGGCTCTCTGGCCTCATCCCACGGGTGCCTGACCCGAGCCACGGGGGTGTGGCTGAGGTGGGATGGCCCCGTGCTCCTCTGTGTCCCCACCCTGTCCCCACCCTGAACGTGCTTTACACTAACGATGCTTTGGCATTAACGTGTAAATTAAAGTACCACTGCAGAAAGAGTCAAAAGGGAGCCCAAAAGAGAACAGAGGAGATTGATTATGTGCATATTTTAAGTGCTTTGTGACTGTGAATGTTTATTTGAAAAATAAGAGTGAACGAGAAGCACTGACACTACAAATAAAAATAATAAAGGGAAATACATCTCTTTTATTATTAAATTATAGATTAAAATAGGAAACAAGGGGGAATATAGAAACATATATCTCTTTGTGGAGGCTTTCTATAACAATCATCATAAAATAACGCAGCAGTACCTGACAGCTTAAATAAAGACAGGAGCTGAGGCTCCTATCTCCACATTTATCTCCTCTGATGCAGACAGGGTAAAGAGGCATAAAAGGCTGGGATAATAACATCTTCCCTGCACACCAGCTCCCAACGACAGGCAGATTTTATACTCGGTTACTCCACATAATGTCAACACTGTTAGAAAACAAAAGCACCGTGAAGATGCACATGTCTTTTCCCTCCTTCTCCTTCACCCTTTTTTCCTTGTGATCTATTGCTCTGTGTTTTCTGTGTAACACCAAGGGGCAGATCAGAAACTCTGCTGCTCTGGATCAGGCCCTGGATTTGTGGGGCAGCAGGACCAGGAACGAGGGGAAGGGGCAGTGAGGTTCAGATGGGGCACACAACCCAAAGCAGAGGAGCAGAGAAAGCACCGGGCAGTTCCCTGAACCCCTGCCCCCTGCAAGGCCACGGGAGCTGCCCGGGTCAGTTCTGAGCACTCCTGCCCTGGCAGTGCCTCTGCCACCCCCAGGCCATGGGGGGACGGACAGGGCAGTGTCCCTGGCCCACCTGAGCCAGCAATTGTGGGAGGCACCACAGCTCCCAGCTGCAGGAGCTGACAGAGCCCTGGCACAGCCAAGTGCTCCTTGCCCTGCAGCCTCTGCCCACGGAGAGGGACCCAAACCTCCTGCAGGCTCTGCCCATGGAGAGGGACCCAAACCTCCTGCAAGCTCTGCCCACACAGAGGGACCCAAACCCCAGAGTCCCCACCTGAGCCTGTTCCTTCCCCAGTTCCCTTCACCACCAGCAGTCACTGGCTGCCCCCAGGCATCCTCCCGTATCCTGGGCATGTCCCAGGTGACACCACAGCAAGAAAATGCAGCCTGGGGAGTTCCTGCAGCAAGCCGCCCACACTCCTAAGAAAAAATACTCACCTGGGACAAAATCAGCAGCACTATGAAAGCAGCTGGATTTCTCCATCTCCTTCCACACAAATCTTTCCTGCTCTGAACTAACTCTTCCCACAGTGGGCAGCACAAGGAGCTCACTCCCATTTCCAAAGCCTGTGGGATCTGAACTTCTTCTGAAGCTTCTTATCAAACAAGGTCAGGTTGGACAGGGCTTGGAGCAATCTGGCCTAGTGGAAGGTGGCAGGAGGTGGAAGGAGAGGAGCTTCTAGATCCCTTCCAACCCAGACCATTCTGTGAATCTGTGATTCTCTGATCGGCCCAGGGAGCTCAGACACCAGTGGGAGGGGACAGACTGACACACTTAAGATTCATTTTCTCTGGAAAACACTATTGGAAGAACAACATAATTGAATTGTTCACCTTTCGTTGAATCAACTTGTTAATTCTTACCAGCCTGAAGGATTTTCTCCAGGGACACCTATATTTGCCCAGTTGATTTGTTAGGAGAAGACAGAGTTCTTGGCACTTGCTTGAGGAGAGGGGGAAATCTTGGCAGCAGCAAGCCATAATTTTTTGGAAACATTTACTTTTGAGTCCCAGCATAATGGAAGGTGACAACAGGAGTGATTGTCCCAGCTTGACTTGGGGCCAGCTCCTCAGGGAGGTCACCTCACAGCTGCTGCCCTGCTCATCTCCCTGCCAGGGAGAGCAGGGCCGGGTGTGAGGGCAGTTCTGTCCTGGGGGCAGAGAGGGCTTAGGGCAGCACTGGGCCATCATCACCTGGGAGCCTCAGCAGAGCTCAGGGCTTGCCCAGACTCAGCGTCCAACACTCAGCTCCACCACCCCCTGGCACCGAGACCTTGGGCTGCGCAGCACCATCCTCCCTTCAGCATGAATTTGGGGTGTACTGGGGGAAGGGGAAGGAACTGTGGCCAACCCTGGACTCAGAGCCTTGCAGGCAGCAGGGTGACCCCCTGCCTGGTGACACTGTTGCTGTCTCAACAAGGCCACACTGCCCCTTGTTTAGCTCCTGGATGCACCCAGGGGCTGCAGATCCAACACAACGAGGCACTGCTTACTCCTCATGCCTATGACTCACAACTCTCCTGAAAAAAATGTCATCAAGCCTCAAGGATAACTCAAACTGAGACCCTGCAATTTCTTTTTCCATTTTAAATGAGAAAGAAAAATAGCCTAAACATTACACTCCTAACACTCAAAACTTCTTCCTTCACTACTTCACACTGTTGCTCTCCCCTCCCTGTCTTCCAGGAGTGTGACTAATCCTCTTCTTTCCCTGCCACTGTTACCTTGAAGGTATTTATAGAGCGTGATCATGCTCTCTCCTGTGCCTCTCTTCCCTCTTCAGCTCTGGGTAAACCAAGCATCCCCAGGCATCCCTCACGTGCCTTCCCCTGCTCTCTGGGGCCAGGCAAGGCTCTGCCTGTTGGAGAGGGCACGGCAGGGCTGCCAAGGCAGCTCCGGGGGCTGGGTCCTGCCTGCACAGCCAGGGCTGTGAGCTGGGGTCTGCACACACCCTGCACACACCTATACACCCTGCACACCCTACACAGCCAGCTGCACACACCTGCACACACCTATACACCCTGCACAGCCAGCTGCACAGCCTGCACACACCTGCACACACCTATACACCCTGCACAGCCAGCTGCACACCCCCGGCACACACCTGCACAGCCAGCTGCACACACCTGCACACACCTATACACCCTGCACAGCCAGCTGCACAGCCTGCACACACCTGCACACACCTATACACCCTGCACAGCCTACACAGCCAGCTGCACACACCTGCACAGCCGGCTGCACACACCTGCACAGCCAGCTGCACCTGCTCCCCAGAACCAGCCAGTGCCATCATCTGTTGGTGTCACCTCGTGCCACTGCCAGAGCTCTGCCCTCTGGGCTGGGAGCAGCAGGGAGGGGGATGGATGCAGGGGCTGGAGGAGATGAAACAAACACGTGTGTGCAGCAGTGCCCGGGAGCTGCCTGGGGAAGGGGCAGTGCCTGGGAGGGAGAGGCTGCTCTCAGGGCCCTGAGAAGGTGCCTCTCACTGCATTGAGGGGGCTCAGGGTGCTGGTCCAGCTGCCCCTGAAGTGCCTTGCTCAGGCTGCTGAGCTCTCCTCCCCTGCAAAGCACAGCGAGCCCTGCACCCCCTGGGAACGGCCTGGGCTGGGGAGCAGTGCCCAGCACAGGCCCTGCTGGCCATGGCCAAAACCTCTGCAGGGATTTGAACAGGTGGGACAAGCAAATCCTCACGGCTCCAAAGGCTCCTGGGCTCTGGGTGCCCTCTGTGACCCCCAGAAGAGTCACCAGCTCCACGCAGTTCCAACCACCACTGGGACTGGAGCCATTAGGTCTGTAAAACAGACATTTCCCATTGGATTTCTTTCTTTCTCTTTTAACCATGGAAAAATACGTTCCCTAGGAAAACTGGGAGTTTGCAAGTAGAAAACCAAAAAACTAAATAATGTTTTAATCTGATTTTCTTTCATTTTTTTAGTTGTACAGATGGAAATGATGGGTCCTTGACTTTTCCCTCCAGCATCAGCTGTTTCCTTGGAGGACACGAGAGGCTGGTGGCTCAGGCTGGGTTCATCTCACTGATCAAGGAAAGAGCTGAAAGTGCCACTGGGATTGGCTTCGCAGTCCTTGGAGGGAACAGCAATCTGCAGAGAGGACCAATGTCCCTCCAGGCCTGCCAACTTCTCCCCTCAGCCGAAAGGAGAAGTTCAGAAGACCAGGTGGGATGAAACCCTTTTCCTGCAGCCTGCTGGGACCATCTCTGTCTGCGTGTGGGCAGGGGGCAAGTGACAGACAAATTCCATTTCTCTTCCTGTCCAAGCTCCCTCCGGGAAGACCATTTTCTGTTTTCTTAATAAAAGCAGATAAAACAGAAGAGAAACATCTGTGGATTCATTTTAGTCCTCATTTTTCATCCCCTGGAATTATACTTAATAAGCATTTTATTTTCCACTTGCTCTCTTTTATTTCAAATTTTACTGTTGCTGATCTGTCATTGTTGTTCGAAAGTCAAACTGTACCCAAGGCCCAATGTTTTTCTGGGAAATGAGCTTCTGTTTCCCAACCTGCTCCTCTGTCAGAGGCTTTTACATTTCCCCCTCTGTGGCACCTGGCTGATGCAGCCCCTCAGCAGAGCACACCCCAGAGCCAGGCAGGCACTGATCCCCGTGCAGGGGGTGGGGAAGGCTCTCAGAGCACATTCCCTGACTTTGGCTCCTGCCTGAGCACAGGAAGAGCTCGGTGGGCTGTGTGCTCAGGCAGGTGCTGCTCAAAGTCACATTGCTCCTCATGCTGCTGAGAAATTTGGATCCCAGCTTGCAGTTTGCTGCTTCCCACAAACAGAAATATCCTGGGTCAGGCTGCCTCCTGCTCTGCCACGCAACAACTCCCCTGCCTTAGAAACATCCTTCTTTTCCTCATGGACAAAGTGAATTTGCATCATCACCCAAAACCTGAGAGGCCCAGAAACGGGTGCTGCAATTCCTCATCCCATGGGACAGGCTCAGCCTGCAGATTAAACACTTCTGGGCCAGTTCACTGCATCTCTTTCTGCTGTTTGGGTTTTCTTCATTCCTGTTTGTTAGTTTGTTTTTTTTTGTTCCAGCCCTTCCATTAGGATGAAAACTTACTGGCAATGCAAGAGCATCTAAGGAACTCAATTAGAGCTCTGGACCCCTGAGTCAGGTCCTTCATTACTAACAGGCTTTCCCACTGACATTAAGGATTGCCCCGGCTGGTCTGTCGGAGAGCAACGCAGCCACACCAGGAGAGGGAGATAAATCTCCCTGCAGTAGTCCCAGGAGGGTGGTAACTCTGACACTGCTGTTCCCGGGATGTGTCCCCACACTCCTGGCTGACAGAGGGCTCCTCAGGCTGCCACTGCACCTGCAGAGGATCACATCACCTTCTGCAGAGGGAAAACCCAACCCTTAGGGCTTCCCTGGCTCCAGAAGGGCTCCCAGACCTTTACAGTCCTACACGCTCCCCCTCCCAGCTCCTGAATTCCGCTATCCTGGGAAGCTCCACCTGCCCCTTCTGCCTGACACCTCAGCAGCCTCTTCTCTTCTCTTCCACCTCCAGACCAGAATCTGCCCAGAACCTTCTCCACTGTTCCCTTCCCAAAACTTCTGGCCCTGACAGAGAACTCTTGCAGTGCAAGTTTAGCAAAGTTCCCAGAAGAGCAGGAGAGCCTCTAAAGCTCAGTCCTGCAGGAGGCTTCTCATCTCAGGACATTTCCTCTTAACTTTCCAAGTGATCGCAACAAGGAGACAAGATTTCTCACTGGACAGGAAAATCAGCATATTCTCAGGGAATGGGGCACCCGAGCACCTCTGAGGAGACCCACAGGGCAGCACTTCTGGTTTAAGGTTTGCCAATTCTCCAAAGCCTGACAAGTCCTCTAGTGATCCCATCAGCCCCCTAAGGGGAAACTGCCTCTTCTCCTTTCCTTTAAGTAATTTGAAATCAAAGCTTTTATTAATAGAACCATAGAATCTTTTAGGTTAGAAAAGACCTCTGAGATCACAGAGTCCAACGATTCCAGTTTCTCCTGCAGCAATTCCCTACAGGCAGCAGACAAAAGGTGCCAGCCCAGTCTTGCCCAGACGTGGGGCGCTCAGGGTGAGGTGCCAGAGCCACGGCACGGTCTGTTCTGAAGGCACCGCATTCCTGACACACAGCTCGAGCTCCTCCTCACCCCAGCCCCTTGTGGACACACCTCGGGCACGGCGCCGTGAAGGTTTTCCTGGGCTCTGAGCACCACGACCCCCTGAGCACTTCTCCCACCCCGGCAGGAAAGCTCTGTGCTCTCCCCCGGGGCTGGCACGGCTGTGACAGCAGCCCAAGGTGAGCAGTTTGTCTCTCAAGCAGCCTCCCTGGGTTACGTGCTCTTACCGGGAGGCAGAAACAAAACAAATGTCTTGGAAGGGGGGAAAAATGTACCGTGAAATTGCTGTAACTCGTGTCAAATCAAGTAACCTTGCAGGGAGGAGTGAACCCTCAGCAGGCAGAGAGGCACAGACAGCACTGCCACTGCAGCACAGCCGGCCCTGCTGGGCTCACACAGACAGGTCACACACCCTCCGTGCCTGCCGTGCCCTGGCTGGGAATCCAGCGTGCAGCTCTGCTCTCCTCTCCATTACCACACCGTGTCCCCACCTGCAGCCCTCGTTCCAGAAGGTTCCAGGGGGTTCTGCCACCTCCAGCCTTGTGCTGTACACACCAAGCATCAGAGGGGAAGAGCAGCAGCAGGGAAGGGGGAGCTGCAGGGGAGAGCTGCTACCTCTGCCTGCAGCTGCAGGGAGCTGGGCCAGGGGGTCAGAGGTGTCTGGGCAGGCTGGCACTGACTGCTGTGGGCACAGGGAGAAACAGCACCGGGAGAAACAGGCAGGCTGGCACCAGAGTTCTGCACCCAAAGGCAGACACAGGCAGCTGAGGAGCTGTGAGTTCCCTCCTGGACTTTCTTACTGGAGCCACTCTGAGGAAGGGTTGGCTGCAGGACAAATCCTTGCACCCACAGCCAACACTGCGGAGCTGGAGGGCAGACCCCAGACAGCAGCCATGGGGGATGCAGGCACAGTCATGGAATCGTGGAATGGGTTGGTCTGGAAGGGACCTTAAAGCTCATCCTGTTCCACCCCCTGCCACAGGCAGGGACACCTCCCACTGGACTGAGCAAGGGACAGACAGACATTAAAGTTATATTCACTTTACAACTTTAGCTGATGCCTTTGGCGGATCCAGTCAGAGCAGCAGGAGGAAAAAATAAAACAACGTGTTCAATAAAGGCTGCAACAGGAAAATAAGGTGGAGGTGACACTTAGGGGGGTCCAGTTTGGGCAGCAGGAGGGGAAAAAAAAAGAGTGGAGTGTTCAATAAAGACTGCAACAGTAAAAGAAGATGAATTGAGAAATTCAAAGCCCTTTATGATTGATTTGACTGTTTATGTAAAATCCTCACGGACAGGACCACATGAACTCTGCAGAGTGGTGGCCCAGACACTGTGTTTGCTCAAAACAAAAATTCACAGCCATGTTCCAAGTGAAGGCTCCCCTCCCACGAGGCTGTAGCTGCCCCGTGCTTCTCTTGCTCTGATTAATCGAGGAGGATGGGATTTCCCAGGAGGCACCAGCCAGCCTCATTTGATGCAAAGCTTGAAGCAAAGCCTGATTATTTTGCAGAGACTGAGTTCAATTCACCACCTCTTAAGGCACCCTGGAGCTCCCTTGGGACCTGTCCTGAGCATTTGCTGGGTCCAGTTCAGCTCTGAGGTTCCAGAGAGCTCAGACCATGCAGGGACCCCCCGAGCTGCTCCTGTCGCTGACTGCCTGGAGCTGAACCCTTCCCTGGGCACCTCCACTCCTCCCTGGGCTGCAGCCAGCAGGCTCAGGGCCCTGGAGGCAGAGGAGAGCTGAAGCCCCTGAGCAGTGTGTGCTGCAGGCAGCACCAACCCCTGCAGCTCAGACAGCAACACTGCAGGGCAGCTCCAACACAACCCAACACAGCCCAACCCAACAGAACAAAACCCAACACAGACACTGCTCTCCAGGTGCTTCCTTGGAATCATCAGAAGGCTTCAAGTATCAGCACCTTGTTTTTCAAAACTCTCCCATACCTTTTCTCTGTCTCTCCCAAGAGCAGCTCCACACAGCTCTGGCTCTGTCTCTCCTTCAGTTCTGGCTCAACCCCTCCTGTCCCTGGCACAGCCACCCAACCCTGTCTGTCCCACCTGCAGCAGCTCACCTTTGCTGGCCCTTGCACCACCTCCTGTCCCTGGGTCTTCACAGCACGGCCAGCAGAGTCCAACTGACCCTTCCCAGCTCACTCACTCTTTATCACACCCATGGCTGGGAGGGCAAGGCTGTTCCTACTCTGGGATAATGAACACAGGTGTAAGATATCAGAGGGGAGACTGCCCTCAGCAGCATCTCCTTTTGTCTCCCCACAAAAACCCAACCCAACCCAACAGAACCCAACCCAATAGAACACAACCCAACACAACCCAACAAACACAACCCAACCCAACAGAACCCAACCCAAGCAGTGTGTGCTTGGCCTTCTCCTTCACTGTACGAGTAAGAGGAAGTGAGGAGGGAAACCCCACCAGTTTCTCAAGTCTTAACTGACAGCCCATTAGCATCTGGAGCTGTTTAAACTCCCATCCCAAAGTGCACTGCCCTCCCCTTGGGGCTATCAAAGAGGTGGCTGAGCTTGGAGATGTTTGAAAGATGAGCAATTGGTCCTCCTTTTGGAAGAAGCACCAAAAAAATCTGTCCCATTCCTTTCTCCTCCAAACCTGTCTGCCTGCACTTGTGTGTCAGCTTAGCCCTGGGAGCCATATGGCACCAGCAGTGGGGATGCTGCAATAACTCTGCCAGAGCACTCGGGGGGACAGGTACCACAGACAGGGCTTCCCACTTGGGTTCTATAAATCAGAATTGTTTTCACTGCATCCTTCGTGCAAACTGCTTTGCAGATGGATTTGCACAGAAAGAGAAAAACAGAGTCAAAGAATAATTTAAACTGGAAAAGCCCTCTGAATTGGAAAAGACCATTGAGTCTGACCATTCCCAGCACTGCCCAGGCCACCACTGCCCATGTCCCCAAGTGCCACATCCACAGGGCTTTGAAATCCCCCCGGGATGGGGACTCCAGCCTTGCCCTTTCCAGGCAGGAATATTCCCAAAATCTCCCCTGAGGCTCCCCTGGCCCAGCCTGGGGCCGTTCCCTCTCCTCCTGTCCCTGTGCCCTGGGAGCAGAGCCCGACCCCCCCGGCTGTCCCCTTCTGGCAGGAGCTGTGCAGAGCCACAAGGGCCCCTGAGCCTCTTGTGCCTGGAGGGGACACCTGTGGAGGAAGGAGATGGATCCACATGAAGGGAGGTGAAAAGAGATGAGACTTGAGAGTGGCAGGATATGACCAGAGCAGTTTTCAGGAGGAGAATATTTCTCTAATACAGCATGCAGGGATGCAGGGAAAAGCTTTTTTCCCCCGTGAGGACACTGGGGCAGTGGACAGTGAGGTTTGTTCTGTCCCCCTGGGGGCCATCCAGCCCTTCCAGCCCCCTGCTGCAGGCAGCTAAACCCCAGTGCCCCAGCAGCTCCTGCCAGGTGGGGCAGGGAGGGCAGGAGATGAGCAGGCTCTGAGGACAGCAGATGTGTGCCAGGCAAGGATCCCATCCCAAGGGCAGGGAAAGATGTGCCATTGCTGAGGGGCTGAGGGGCCCCAAGGCAGCTCCGCAGCTGGGCAGGACTCCTCACCACAGTGTCACAGAACTTCCAGTTTGGGCTGGAAGGGACCTTTTAAAGTTCATTTAATCAAAAATCCCCGTCACAGACTGGTTTGAGTTGAAAGGAACTTTCCAAGAGCAGAGACATCTTCCACCAGACCAGGCTGCTCAGCCCCATCCAGCCTCAACCCAAGTGCTTCCAGAGGTGGGGCATCCATCTCATCTCTGGTGATGCAGGGAGATGCTTGGAAATGTCCATGAGGACAAGGACCCCTCTCAACACCCCCCAAGCTCACTGCAGCTCAGCCATCAGCTGTGGCTCACCCCAGATCCTGGCTGGCTCACGGGTGACAAATGTGATGCCACCTTCCTGCGACTCATTGTTCTTGCTTGTGGCACTCCCAGGTTCTCCTTGCCCAGGATAAATGGTGGCTTCACCTCTGGAAAGCCTTCTTGCCCTGTGTGACACAGTCCTGGGGCCTTGGCCTCCATCACCACAGCCCCTCCTGCACACATCCCCTGCCCAGCCTCACAAACTTGGCTCTCCTCCCTTTCTGCCTGCCGGAGAAGCCCTCCATCCACAGCTCCCCTCCCCAGCCACCTCTGCACACTCACCCTCCCCACCACGGGGCTGCACTCTGCCTTCCCAGGAGCCCCACGCAGCCCCCGCTGACCCTGACAGCTGGGACGGGCCAGAGGGATGGAGGCAGCCACCCCAGGGGCTGGGAACATCCCCCAGCCCTGCTCCCTCAGCTCCCCCAGCCACCCCAGGGGCTGGGAACATCCCCCAGCCCTGCTCCCTCAGCTCCCCCAGCCACCCCAGGGGCTGGGAACATCCCCCAGCCCTGCTCCCTCAGCTCCCCCAGCCACCCCAGGGGCTGGAAATGCCCCCAGCACTGCTCCCCCAGCCCTGCTCCCCCAGCCCTGCTCCCTCAGCTCCCTCAGCCACCCCAGGGGCTGGGAATGCCCCCAGCCCTGCTTCCCCAGCCCATCCGGGCACAGAGCTCTCTGCCAGGAGGTGTTACCAGAGGGGATTCTGACAGATGCTTTAAAACAAGGGAGCTGTACTGAACTGAAGATTGACAGGAACAAGCTTTTCATAGTTTTGTTCCTTTTTATTTTTTTTTTTCAATGAAATGTGTTCTTCTGAAAAAATTCTTCTAGCAGAACTACCTTTCAATTTGTCCTCTCTCACTTTTGGGCTGAGAAGAAAGAGGTCATTTATATATATTTTTTTAAGGAAGCAAAAGGAATATAAAGTCCACTAGAGGGAAAAAGAAATCATGAATATCTTGGTAGTGAGGTATTTTTATCAAAAGGTGGCAAACTTTAGAGACATTAGAAGTCGTGTTTGAAAATGACCAAGTGGAAAGTCACAAAAATGAACAAGTCTTGTGTGAAAATGATGAAGGGAATTTCAGGCACAATGGAAATCATCTGTGAAAATTGCCAGGAGAGCAGGGAAGACATTTCTGTCTCCAAAAGCAAAATAAAATGCTATTCACAGTAAGTCATACTAATTATTAGCCTTAAGTAGTACTAATTTTTACCCAGCAATAATTACTATTTAAGGCTCCAGAGCTCTAGAAAAAAAAATATTTTCTGGGTGTGGTAAGATCCTTGCAGAGGAATCTGCACAGGGTTTGAGGGCAGCCTGTTGAGGGAGAAGTTTTATTCCTCCTCTGCACCAGCACGGACAGACAGAAATATCACGTTCTATCGATGCAAATAAGGCATTGCTCCTGCCAAAGTGACAAAGGCGCTAATTTAAGGAGAGATTCCCTCTCTCACACACACAGATGTATTTCTCAGTAGATTTTTTTTTTTGCTCTTCCCCTGGGACCCGAGCTCCCAAAGCAGGTGAAAATCCACCAGACGATCGATCTCGTGTTTGCTTGCATCCATGCAGAGCCGGGGGGGAACACACGCCGGGAATTCTGCAAACCCCCAGCCCGGGGAAAGCTGCAGCAGCAATCAGCCCCGCTGCCACCTGGGGCTCCTGCCCTCCACCTCAGGGCCAGGACTGACTCCTGGTGCCAGGGGGGTTCCAAAGCCAAGCACTGCTCCCAGCTGTGCCAGCACCTCATCCTCGTGCTCTGCCTGGTGCTCTGCTCCAGCAGGGACTGCCTGGGGGGTCCTCTGAGCTCTCTGCAGCTCCTCAGGTGGAGCCCAGTGTCCCCGTGAATTTACTGATTCTCTTCATATTTAAATACAAAAATATATTGAATCGGTGCTTCCTGCAGCCTTGATTTGCCATCAAGTGTTCCTGAGTGCCCCACCACTGTCCTGTGAGTGGGATTTCCAGCCAATGCCACCCCAGCAAACATCAGGGGACACTACAGCAGCAGCAAACTTCCCCAGAGCCACGTCGCCTGTCCTCGGGGCTGAACTGTGCTCCCATTCTGTCCCTGCACTGCCATAAATGTGGCTGCTGGGCAGACAGCTCAGGGAGCTGATCTGGCTGAAAAGCAGCTGAGGAAAACAAAAACGTTGTTCAATTCTGCAAGCTGCCTGCTCTGGGCCACCCTGTGTGCTTCTGCCAGCAGGAACTGGGATCTCCGTGCAGGCTGGGTGATGGTGACTCTGCCCAATGCCACCTTGGAGAACCCTCATCTCCCCAAGAACTGCCCCCTCTGGCCAGGATCAGCCCAAAATGCCAGAGAGGGACACGGCAAGAGCGAGGAGCTCGCACTGCAGCCCACGGGTGCACAGCAGGCAGGGATGAAGCTGGAAACTGCCAGGCTCCTGCCTGCCCTCTCCAGCCTTGCACCCTGGATCCTCCAGGGGATCCCCCAGGCACATCTCCCTGCCCATCCAGAACACAAACTCCCAGAAATACCGAGAGAAAAGGCTGAGGGTGTCCATCTGCTGGGGTGGTGCTGTGCCCGCAGGGGTCAAATGCCAGTTCAGGGTGAAAAGGTCCCCCTGGAGACTCCAGGGTCAGCAGGGCAAAGGGTGAATAGCAGCTGATGGCTTTGCTCCGGCTTGGACCAGAGGTGACAACTGTCTCCTTGACACTGTCCCCCGTTCGCAGGGGCATTGCCGCCAATGGAGGACGGGCCGTTTGCTCTTTTCTCCAAGCCCACTTTCTCTGGAGACATCAATCAGGCCACCAGGCAGTCAATCAATGAGCCAGCCAATCCCAACCGCCTGGAAAACGGGTCCTGCAGAGACCTGGACCGGCACCCTGAGGCCCCGTGAGCCTCAGGGAAAAACTGCAGAGCTCTGAGAGAGGCTGAGCCCACCCCGAGCCCAGGGCACGGCTCCTGCCCCTCTGAGCGGCTCCTGCTCCTGCCCCTGCGAGCGGCTCCTGCTCCTGTGATCGGCTCCTGCCCCTCCGAGCGGCTCCTGCTCCTGCCCCTGCGAGCGGCTCCTGCCCCTCCGAGCGGCTCCTGCCCCTGCGAGCGGCTCCTGCTCCTGCCCCTGCGAGCTGCTCCTGGTCCTGTGATCGGCTCCAGCCCCTCCGAGCGGCTCCTGCCCCTGCGAGCTGCTCCTGCCCCTGTGATCG
>VWYO01023003.1:26968-38027 GCA_013400275.1 Rhadina sibilatrix
CCCACAGCCCCACAGCCTCGACCCCACAGCCTCGACCCCACAGCCTCGACCTGACAGCTTCGACCTCACAGCCCCGGCCCCGCAGCCTCGACCCCACAGCCCCGGCCCCATAGCCCCAGCCCCACAGCCCCGGCGGGCTCTCCGCACCTGTGCCTCAGGCACGGCCCCCTTACCCCNCGGCCCCTTTCCCCCTGCCAGCCCCAGGTTGGCTTCTTCTCGCCCGCTGCCCTCCCGGGGGTCCCGGCGCCTCTCCCCTCCTCCCTGAGCCTCCCGTTCCGAGGGGAGCCCCGGCCCCATCGCCTGGGACGCGTGTCCCGCTCCTGAGCGCTTGTTGGCAGTGACACAGCCCCGAGGGTTTGGGCCACGTCCTGCCGCCCTCCCGGCCGTGTCGCCTTCCATTAATCCCCCGCAAGGTGCAGCCCTCCCAGGTCTCCTCCAAAGGCCTCTGTAAATGCAGGTGATGTGCTCCCGTCACTTCCCATCCCGGCCCCCACACCTCCCTCACCACGGGCCACGGGCCCCTCACCACCACTGCCCGGGGCCTCCCCCTGCTCTCCTCCCCATGGCCCGGCCAGCGGCCCTGTTCTGGGGAGCCAAGCAGCAGGGCCTGGCTCCTGAACCTTCCTGAAGGTGAGTGAGCATCATTCTTCACTCCCTCCATTTCATGCACGGAGCACCTGCGACACAAAACATGAAGTGACATCTTCAGGCTCCCCAGTAATGAACTGACCCCAGAGTAGGAACAGCCTCGTTCCCAAGTGAGTGTGCTGTCCACAGCCTCCTCCTCCTAACACAGCTTCCCTTCCCTTCCCTTCCCTTCCCTTCCCTTCCCTTCCCTTCCCTTCCCTTCCCTTCCCTTCCCGGGGATGCCCAGGACACTTTTCCCACACTGCCCAAGCAGCTTTTGGATATTTGCAGCGAGAGCTTTTCCCCACTGCTGGCTCAGGTATTTTCACTGAGCAGGTATTTAAATGCTCTGGGAGGTTTGGGGTTTTTTTCCTGCTGGAGCTGTTCAGGGTTCTTTACTTGCATTTCCTGGTGGCATCACCTCATTAATCCTCCCTGCAAAACCAGAGGAGCTTCTAACACTTCTATTTTTCAGGAGTAAAACAGAGAAAGGAAATAATTCATACAGCCATTTGTAGGTGTTATATATCAAACGGAAAAAGACAAGAAAATACTTTTTATTTTCTTTTTTTTCCTCTTTTTACTTCCCTCTTGGCAGATCAAAAGGAAAGTGTGATCCTTGGCCTTCTTCCCTGGCCTTCCTCTCCTTCTGAAAGCTTTTACCATGTTCCAGTCTGGAACTATTCATTTCACAGGTTTCCTAGTCCTCTGTCAGAATTGAGAAGTTGTAAATACATTAATGTCTTTAGCAACTGTATTTCACACCCAAAATGAGCATTTCCTGAGCTACTCAGTGGGGAAAAAGAAAGTGTTAATAAAGCCTCATTTGCAGTAAAAAACATTGCTCTGGAGCTGGGCTTTTTTGATTTCTTTAAGAAGAGTATGATTATGTTTAAGCAAATTTTGAGCTGAAATTGCACTGAGCTGCAGTTGAAACATCAACTGGGAAACTGGGGAAATGATTGGATTTTTCTGCTTATTATTATTTTTAATTATTTTGCAGATTCTTTTTCAGTGTTCTATTTTTGAAGTGGCTGTTTGTCCGGGAAAAAAAAAATCACTGGAACATATGTGAGTTTTAGTGGGGTTTTTAACAAATGAAAAAAAATGTTTTCCGTGGAAAATGTCTTCACTTCCCTCAGGAATGAGAAATTCTGATGCTCTGGGACCAAGAGAGGCGGTGTGAGCCCCATCACCTGCAGGTTAGGGAAGGGATGGCTTTGGCTCCGTGCCCCAGCTCCCACAGGAGGGGTGGGAGGTGAGGGATCGCTTTCCCTGGCTCTGTCTTGTCCCTTTCTGAGGTCTGAGCAGCAGGAAAACCTTCCCAAGGAAGCTGCATGAAACTCCTCCATCCCACAGCTGCAGCCTCAGGAACAACGTGGAGGTGTCACTGCCTGGGCTAAGGACAGGCTGAGCCTCCCCCTCTGGACAAGGGGAAGCTGTCAAGGAATCAGTGCAATGAAAGAATCATTTCTTCCTAAGTCTGAAGAGGGGAAAAAAAGAAAAAAAAAAGGGATTTGGGGATGTGGAAAGCCCGGGCACAGACAGCCCCCAGTACCCATCCCACCAGGGAGGCATTTCCTGCCTTTCTGTAATTCCTTGTGGGACAAGCAGGACAGACAGACAAGGGTTGCACTGGGAAAGCTGCCCAGAAAAGTCCCTACAGATGCTGAGGAGAGAGAGGAGCCCTGCTCCCTGCTGCCTCATCCCTCAGGTGCAGGCTCTCTCCTGGCTGGGTGGGTGCCCGGGTGGATGGAGTGAGGTGAAGCTGCCCCTCCAGCCCCTCAGAGCCACAGCTGCCTTTCCTTGCAGAGGAGCCAGGGTGTGGATCAGCCAGCTGGGGAAACATCCCACTGTTGCTGCTGTTAGACCTGGCCCAGAAAGCTGCTCCCCAGAGCTCCAGAGAGCAGATCCAGCGAAGGCAACGAGAGAAAGGATTGTTTGGGATCTGTGGGGAAATCACTGGGCAGAGGAAGCACATCCAATACACTGATTGAAAGCAATGAGAGTGAAACTGCTCCCACTGGAGAGGAGCGCAGCCTTGGTGAGTGCTCCTGGAGCCAGGCTGCTGCCAGGACCCTGCCCCAGGGCCAGAGATGGTCTGCAACTCCCAAAATAGCCACGGAAACAAGGCAGGAGCACTGGAGCTGCCACTTCCATGCAGGATGAGGTGACTGCTGGGAGTTGTCACCTTTGCTGAGCTGGGGACCTGCTGGGCTGTGCTGGGGCACCAGCTCACCCCACCTATATCACCTCTGCAGGCAGGGCTTGCTGCTGCTGGCTTTGAGAGGGGCAGCAGGAGGTGCTGCTTCAGCTCTTATCTGTTTGTGGGAGTGGGAGAGCTGTGAACTGAAACCGGGGGTATTGAATTTAGGAACTTTTCCTCTTGCTCCTCTTATTGCTTGCAGATGTGTTCTTGTGGGACACTGATGAGCTTCTGGAATAATTCAGCCTCTGAAACTAGACTGACAGGAGAGTAGGGGAGTTCCTTGTTAGCATTTGGGATCAAACAGGACCAAACCAAAGCCCATTAACTGCAGCTGCTGTGAAACCTTTTCAGGAATATCTTCATTCTTCCAAGGACCCTGGAGTGTCTCAGCGCCTGGGGGATGTGTAAACTCATTGCCAAGCAGGTTTGCCTTGCCATGGCTTGCAATAATTGTGATGTTTCCAAAGGGAAAAGGGAATTCGAGTGATGCAATGACCCCAGTCTCCCTGTACTCCATGTATATTCATTCAGGGGATAGCTCAAAAGGAAAACACAGGAGCTGGACAGACGTTGCCCAGAAATGAAGGAGTGATCATGGCTGATACCCAGCTGTGTGTTTGCCTTGGTGTCTGGAAGATCCCTTAGAAAAAATCAATGTGACAACTTTGCTTTCTGTAATGTGAACCTCTGAAGAGGGTGGGAATGTGCTGAGAAATGAGAATTACAGATTCATAGAACAGTGCAAGGGACCTTAAAGCCCCTCCTGTTCCACCCCCTGGCACCTTCCACTGTCCCAGAGTGCTCCAAGCCTGTCCAGCCTGGCCTTGAGCAGCTGATTTGTTTAGGATCTGCCATAACAATTCTGGCTCTCAGGATGGAAATTGAGTTCTAATGAAAAACCTCCAGGAAACGTAGCAGGAGCTGAATATCTCACAGAAGACCTCAAGGATGAGCAGAAACAGGATGAAATAGTTCAAAGTCTGAAGTCATTGACCTGCAAGTAAAAGTTTCCTTGGAAAGGGCACTTGATAAACCCTTTCCCTGCTGGATGGAACTGAGCCATGGCAGGCTGAACTGGTGATGGGCACACCTGGACTGAGGCTCAGCTTTTCTGGTCACTTGGAAATGCTGGAGGCACCATGCCCAGGTGCAGGAGGTGCTTTAAAGCACCCCAGCCTCTGAGGAATCAAACAAGCCACTGCTGGAGGCTGCAGACTCACCAGCCCCTGCGAAGCGCGGAGGAGGAAGGACAATTTGGGAGAAGTCCCTGGGTTCCACAGACCCAACAGTGAGCTGTCCCTGCCAGGATGTGACACAGTGTCTGCTCCAGCTTCCGACTCCTGAGATGGAACCACTTCTCCTAAATCCACTTAGGATGTGCAAACAGCCCTGTCAAGAGCAGCTCGCCAAGCTGTGTGGCTTTCCCTGGGCTGCAGTAGCCTTGGTAACTCTCGGGGAAGAAAATAACCTAATTTTCTCTTTCATCCCTAAGCCGAACCCTTTAATTTGCTTTCAAGTGAATTAAACATAAGCCTCCATTTTTCTAATTCCTTTGTCCTAATTTAAAAGTACTGACATTTATCAAAGGAGTTTTTTAGATTCCCCATTCACAGCTCATTGTTTTAGTATTTTTTTAAATAAACCAGAGACTGATGTTTTTATTGCTGAAATGCTTTCCTTCCCTCCTCCTCTTGTTAATAACAAGGGGATATTGTGCTAATTTTTAAACTCTCTCTGATGGCCTGTAGAGCAGCCTGTGTTATCCAGGTGGCCGTGGTTCAGAGCTGAGATTTGCCAGATGAGTGTCTTGGGCGGTGCAGGAGCATCTTCCAGGGCACAGAGCCTCGTTCAGCTCCCCAGCGCCCCTTCCACCCTCCAATATTCAACACACCAGTGACCCACAGTTCATCCCATGAAGTTATTAAAGGTGCTGGAGAACAACCCCAGCGTTATGAAAACAGCGATACAGCAGCACCAGTTTATTTGTTTTTCCAGAAACAGCGGCTGCTTGAACAACTTTCACTCTGAAATGTGGGTTTGGTGCCCTTGATCCTTTCTGAGAAAGGAATTTCACCTGTTCAGTGTTTGCACAACATCCCACGCACTGAATCCGCACTGAATCCGTGTAAACACAGCGCAAAATGCAAAATACAGCCTGGGGCACAGAAGCACCTTCCCCAGCTGGAGACCCTCTTGGAAAGCCTGAGCATTCCTTTCCCAACTTGTTTTTCTTTCAGGGTGGCCTCGGGGCTCCCTGGGGAGCAGAGTGCTCCGTGTGTCCACGGGCACCGGGAGCATTTCCCACAGGGCTCTCTCGGAAGGGCAAGGGGACCAAGCTCAGCCATCATGAGGTGACAGCTCTTCTCCAGGCTGCCTTATTCATTCCAGCACCAGGCTGTTTGTCAGTGGCTCGTGACAAATCTCCATTTCCCCTCAGAATTATGGGTTGTGTTTTCGTTTGCTTTCCGACCCTGATAGCCCTTCCACCCTGCATTAAGTTATCTCAGAGCATCTGATCTTCTGGCAGTGTTAATCTTGGGTCTTGGCATTTGGGGAGGAATGATGGGAAGTGTTTAGCACCAGACCTAATTCCACACCCTTTCGTGGCTTGGTCCAGTCAAGGTCGAATCCTGAGGCTTGCACTCTGACAACATTCCCATCTGCTCAGAGACCTCCCTGCCTGTGCTGGGGTCTGGGGAGATCACCATTAAAACAGAGAGGGTAGAAACATAGAACTCTGCTTTTAAAACCTGGGAAAGTAGGGATGTTCTCAGCTCAGGAAGGGGACTGGGTGTCAGTAGAATTTACTAGCTATGTGGGGAGGAAGGACATTGAAAGCAAGTTTGAACTACGGTTTTCTTATCCTTCTGCTGGGATTTAGAAGTGTTTCCATAAAAGCTTCTCCCTTTTCTGTCTGGCCCAACGTGGGGCACATTTCCTCCTGCAGGCACTGTGGGTTCTCCGTGTCCAGCCCTGCTCACGGCGCCTCCTGCCCTGGCTGGAATGACAGATGGGGCTGGAGCTGTCTGGGCATTGCTGGCAGGGGAGGGGTTAAAGCTGGGAGCAAAGGCAGCAGCCCCGGGAAGGGGGAAGGAGCTCACTCCACAAGGTGGAACAGAGTTAAGGGCAAACCTGGAGTAACAGAATCGTTCAGGATGGAAAATCCCTCTGAGCCCATCCAGGGGATCCCCAGCCCTGCCAGGGCCACCACTGCCCATGTCCCCAGGTGTCACATCCATGGCTTTAAACCCCCCAGGGACGGGCACTCCAACCCTCCCTGGGCACTGCCAAGGCCTGAGCCCCCTTTCCATGGGGAAATTCCTGCTGCTGCCCACCCTGAGGCTCCCCTGGCCCAGCCTGGGGCCGTTCCCTCTCCTCCTGTCCCTGTGCCCTGGGAGCAGAGCCCGACCCCCCCGGCTGTCCCCTCCTGGCAGGAGCTGTGCAGAGCCACAAGGGCCCCCTGAGCCTCCTTTGCTCCAGGCTCAGCCCCTTTCCCAGCTCCCTCGGGAATTCTCCAGCCCCTTCCCCTCATTTCCTGATTTCCACTGGCAGGAGCTTGGGTGCAACCCCTCGGTGCAGAGCAGTGGAAGAAGAGCTGAGCATGGGACCTTTGATTTCCCTTTGATTTCTGTCACCCCATTGCTCCTGAATTCATCTCAGTTGCCTGTTGCAAGGAATTGAACTTTAAAAGGAAAAAATCAGCACGTTGTTTTTCAGTGAACATCTGTCCTTCATTCCCTGGTGGACATTTTCTGTTGAAATGCTTAAAAATAAGAAAGTTTTCTTTATAGACTTAGAAAATACCCTTTTAAAAGTAAAGTAAGGTTTCAGTCTCTTCTGGCAGCAATTAAGAATACAGGGTATTGTGTCTTTGAAAATTGAGCCTCTTATTTAACTGTCTAAATAGAGATTTAATTTTCCTGCTTTTGGCACCTAAGCTTGAAAATTTTCTTCTTACAGATGAAAACAGAACATTATAGAAATTGAGTCTGTGGCATTTTTATTCTGCTTTGTGATAGAGAAAAAAACGAGGAAGATAATTTTTCAGCATTTGCACCTCTTACTCTAACCCCTTTGAACCAAAATCCCTGATAAATGTCAGCTCTGGATCACCCTGGATGTACCACAAAGGCTGATTTCTGTGCAGAGCCAGAGGCAGACCCAGGGAAGTGGGCAAGTGCTGCAGGTGCTGCTGAGCTGCTCCCCTCAGCTCGTGTTCCAGGGAGCTCTCAGCAGAGGTGTGCAGCAGATTTGGGGCAATAAATGAGGAAAGCCCCCTAAGATCACCCAGTCCAACCTCCCCCAGCACTGCCAGGGCCAGCAGTGCCCTTGTCCCCAAGTGCCACCTCCACAGGGCTCTGAAATCCCCCCGGGGATCTTGGAGGTCTTTCCCTGCTCCCCCGTGGTGTTCCCAGCCCGGATCAGCTGTCCTTGGGAGCACGATGTGCCTGACAAGGTGCTGATCTCAGCGGGCTCTTTAGACACCCCTGGAGTTCAGCTAAAAAAGCAAAGTGCAGGGATTGGTGTGATCCACCTCTGTGTCCCCCCAGCCTCCCGCCTTTCCTCCGTCTCTTGTGCACCCCAGGGCACTTTCTTCGTGTGAAGGGACATCATCAGGCTCTGCTTCTCATCACAGAGTCCCGGCTGGGGGGGCAGTGGCCCCTCGGGGCCCCAGGGTGTCCCTGTGGTGGGTGACCTTCCCCTCGGGGATGTGGCTGGAGGAGCGGGGTGGGGCTGTGTGTGTGTGTTACAGGACCAGGGGAGGGTGTCCCTGTGGTGGTCACCTTCCCCACGGGGATGTGGCTGGAGGAGCGGGGTGGGGCTCTGTGTGTCAGGGGACATGGGGAGGGTGTCCCTGTGGTGGTCACCTTCCCCTCGGGGATGTGGCTGGAGGAGCGGGGTGGGATTGTGTGTTACAGGACCAGGGGAGGGTGTCCCTGTGGTGGGTCACCTATCCCGGGGGGATGTGGCTGGAGGAGCGGGGTGGGGCTGTGTGTGTGTGTGAGGGGACCAGGGGAGGGTGTCCTCACAGGCTCCAGAGCCACGGGAAACAGCGCTGGGGGCTGCTCCGGTCAGTGCCTCCCCCAGCAGCGCTGCCTTGCTCTTGTGTTGGGGTTTGTTTCTCAAGGCTGATTGGGGGGAGACAATGCAGCCGGGGAGAAGGAAATGCAAGCGCAGGGGGAAATGCCCGCGGTGCCGGGGGGCTGCAGGCACGGCGGGGAGGGAGGATGAGGTCGGGGCTCCTCTGAGGTGTTCCCGTGGCTGCGGTGAACCGGACAGGCCGTGCGATGTGGGCTTGCCAGAATGAGAGGAGGTTCCCGTGGCCGGGCACCCTCCCAGCCGTGCTCTCCTCCCCGGTGCCCGCTGCCCCGGGAGTGCTGCTGACAAAATCCCACCGTCCCCAGAGCCAGAGCTGCCATCGCCGGTGAATCCCCGTAATTACCATAATCTGCTGTCGATTAGATGGGATAGCTCTGTTATCACTGTTAATAACAACTAATTAGCGCGGCTGTCACAGGGAGTGCTCCTGGAAGGGAAGGGGTTTGTCCTTAACTTCCCACAAAGGCTCTGGATTAAATCAGAGGGAGGCTCTGGCCTCAAGGGCACCGGCACTCAGCCACTTCCAGTCCCTCGCATTGCAATGGAAACGCTCCACAAATTTCTCCCAAAGACCTCCAGCAGGGCAGGAAAACAGGGGCTGGGTTCAGCCAGGTTCAGGCAGCCCTGGAGAGGTGCAGGGCAGGTGGAGGAGGATGGGACAAGAAGGGGGAATAAAAGGGCAAAGGATTCTCTTTTCTTCACAAAACTGGAAGGGCTGGAGCTGGGCCAGGCTCAGGCTGCAGAGCAGGGAAGGTTCATCCCCAGAGGTGCTGGCACTGCCCAGGCTGCCCAGGGCATGGGCACGGCCCCAGAGCTGCAGGAGCCTTTGGGCAGCACTGCCAGGGGTGCCCAGGGGGGATTGTTGGGGGTCTCTGTGGAGGCAGGGGTGGGACTGGATGATCCCTGTGGGTCCCTTCCAGCTCAGGACATTCCATGGGTCTGTGCTAAGTACAAAACTCCCCTCACATCTCAAAAGATTTGTTGGAAGATGACAAAGGTTGCCACTGAGCGGTGAAGGATGATTTCAGTTTTAATAATGAAACATGAACATGTTGCTCACAGTCATTTTGGGCTTTTTTTTTTTTTTTTTTTCTGATGGAAACCTGCTCAATTAAAAAGAAAAGAACCCTCCCATTTCTCTTTCCTAATCCCTGCATGGCTCAAGCCCTCTGTAAACCAGAGTGTAAACAGCTGCTCTGTCAGAGAGGAGAGCATTGGGAAGGAGCTGGTTGCTCATCCCGTATCCTGACAGGGGTGACCTTGCAATGGGAAAGCTCGAGAGCTTGAGCTCTGGTTTGGAGTTCACATCTCAGTGCTGCAGGAGGGGCAGGGATTAGGGAGATGGAGATGCTCAGAGGAGAAGGCAGCAAATAAATATACCCTTGGATCCTTTTCTTTCATGTGAAAGAAGATAATTAGGGTCTGTTTCATGTCACAGCCAGATGAGAAGCGGCCCTCTCCTCTCACAAGCCATTACTGAGAGCAGGACTACCAAAATAAAACTCCTTCTCGATCCAGCAGCATCAGCCCCCTTTGCTCCTGCGAAGCAAGACCCCTCCACGATTCCTCTGGGTGCTTATTGAGTGAAACTCCTCCTCCTGAATTGCAGTGAAGGCCTCAATCACTCCGGCAGCGAGCGCCTTTGCTTTCCAGTATTTGATAAAAAATCCAAATCTTTCCGTTCTCTCTGTTAATCTGAGCAGCAGCAATTTCCTGAGGTGATGGGTGGTCCCGTGGGGACCCTGCTGCGGTGGCCTCAGGCTGTGGCAGGCCCGGGAGGTGAATCCCTGCTCGGTTCGGGAGGTGAATCCCTGCTCGGTCCGGGAGGTGAACCCCTGCTCGGTCCGGGAGGTGAATCCCTGCTCGGTTCGGTCCCTGCTCGGTCCGGGAGGTGAATCCCTGCTCGGTCCGGGAGGTGAATCCCTGCTTGGTTCGGGAGGTGAATCCCTGCTCGGTTCGGGAGGTGAACCCCTGCTCGGTTCGGTCCCTGCTCGGTTCGGGAGGTGAATCCCTGCTCGGTTCGCTCAGGCTGCTGCCTCTCAGCTGTGGCTTCATTTGTGAGACAAAGGAAGGGCCGGTGCTGAAAGCGTCCCTAATGGAGTTTGGCGCTTTGCAAAGGGAAATGGTTGTGTTAAAGGTGCCTCAGGGGAGGAGCTTTGGTTCTGTCCTTTGATCTTCCTCCTTCTCCCTTTCCCTTGCGCTGCTGCCGGCTGTCACCTGCGGGCACGTCCTGCCTCCCGGGCTGGAGGGAGCAGGGCCGCCGCAGGAAGGTGAATTTCCCAATGCCCAAAGCCCTGGCCCAGCGGCCATCCCTTCGCTTTGGCACCAGCACTGGCCTCCTTGGAGCTGTCACTGCTGCTGCCACAGCCTGCCTCAGTTTCCCCAGCTAAAACACGAGCAGTGCTCAGGAGAGGAGCCAGGGAGCTGAGGGTAAGAAACCACCACACGGAACAGAACGTGCTTCTGCAGGAGCACGGGCACATCCTCTGTGCAGCTGAGCTCTTGTTTTGAATCCCTTCTGCTTGCCAGGCTGCTGGCCCAGCCCGTGTTGCTGTCCCAGGGGCTGCTGGCAGCACCACAGGGGCTGTGCAGAGGCAGGTGTGGGCAGGCCCTGTGCCTGTCGAGACAAGGGCAGCAAAGAGCCCCAGTGCCAGGGCTGTCCCCTCCTCACACAGCTCCGGGCTGTGCCTTTGGCAGGGCTTCTGCCATCTGATGGTTGGTTAAAGAGAAATTCAGAACATTGCCCTGGTAGGATCTTAGAAAAGAGAGGCTGATCAGCCTTCCCTGGAAAACACGGGACACGGGGCCGGAGCTCCAAATGTGGGGCAGGCTGACGGCTGGGGGCAGGCACGGAGAGTCCTCAGTCAGAGGGGAGGAACAGGGGGATTTAGGGTTCAACTCCTCTTGTCCCAAGTTATGTCAACATCTGCTCCCAGGAGCTGTGTCTGAGCTCCATGGGCTCTGAGGAGCAGCAGCTGGCAACAGGTACCTGCCCTGGGACATCCACATGGGCCATGGGACCCTCCTCTGGGTGATGGGACTGTCCTCTGGGTGATGGGACCCTCCTCTGGGTGATGGGACCTTCCTCTGGGTGATGGGACGGGCCTCTGGGGGATGGGACCG